>NCQV01060235.1:5976-17551 GCA_002740545.1 Lophocereus schottii
TCCCTCAATGGGTTCTTTCCGAGAATTCTATTGTTGCTTCTTGACTGCTTCCTGTTTTTGTTGTGTTACAAGTGATTTATTCTGAAACTCTGCACAGTAGGACAGGTGTGACGGAAGATCCCTGATTGTTTAAACTATGGCTTATACTACATTTGCTAGTCATGTGATTACGGTTCTTTAGCTATCTTGACTGCTCCCTCTTTTTGATGTGTTACAAGTTATTTATTCTGAAACTCTGCATGGTAGGAGAGGTGTGATGGAAGATCCCTGATTATTTAAACTATGGCTTATGCTGCATTTGCTGGTCATATAATTACTGTTTTTAGCTATCATGATACTGTTCTTTGTTCTTCTTCCCCCCTCCCCCAAAAAAAATAAAAAGAGAATTCTATCTTGGTGTTAAAATTGACTTTGTAGACTTGTTCTTTGTTGTATAAGATATTAAGATGCATAATGTTACTATTAATGTTATACAAGCAGGCTCTGAAGTTTACTTTTTATTTTGCAGTTCTTTGAGCAAGGAAAGTAGAGATCTTCTATACAATGTGTTTGGCTTCTATGTGCAATGCCTGCCTATGTAAGCTCATTCAAAAATCGTTATTTTCTTTTCTCTTATTTTCTGTATTATTCAGAAGGCAGCCACAATTTTCTTCTGACTTTATTTTCTTAGAATTATGGAGCACATTGAAACCAGCACAAAAAATATTAGAAAAGAAATGGAAGAGTTTCTGAAGCTTTGTCGATGGGAACGTCCAGAAAACCTTGTGTCCATGGAGAACACCAAAAGGAACCGTCAAAAGCTGAAGAAGTTCGTGCAGAAGTACAGTGTGAGTAATAATAAGATTTAGATACGGGCATATGCGTAAATATGAGATTACTGGGAATATGGATTATGTGAAGTTTTTGAATTTTTTTTGGGGTTGGTAACGATCGTGATAAATCCTCATCTAATCCCGCTGCGAATGCTTTCTTTAGCCATCTGTTTCGTGAACTTTACTTCCTTCTATTGCTCTGGTATTTTAAGAGAGATTTCTATGATTAACGCAGCTGGACAATAGACATATTCTTTTGAACTTTTGTTTAGGCTCTGTCATTGCGTGAACTTTGAAATAATTACTCTCAAACAGAATGATATTTGGATGTAATGCCATGGCACTTATTTATGACTCCCTCTATCTTGAAAAAGTTGTCAAATTTCTTACTTTTTGATGTCCTATAATAGTTGTCAATGCAACATTGGAATTATATACCTAATGTTTTACTGTTGTTTAAAAATTTTATATCTATTTATTTCAACCAATAACATGAAAGCTTTTGTCCCAAAATATGGAGAACTTATTTATTGCTAAATCGGAAAATACTTGCATGATACTGATGCTCTTGCTTATAGTTGTCTCTGAATCAATCCACTTGTTAATAAGCTTCTTTCTCATCTTTTTTCCATTATCTCCAATGCATATTGGTACAGGATGCACTCCAGCAGCCAGTTATGCTTGTTCTTACACAGGAATCTGCACGAAGAGGTTTGAAGCCTCCAAAGCCTGCTAAGAGTGAAGAATTATCTTCATTTGATATGGCCCAATTTGTTGATGTTAGAAGGTTGAATTCTCTCTCGTTGCTGTAAATTAAAAATGAACTTTTGCATTTCTGAACGTGATCTTTTCTCTACAGGGCTGCATGGTATTGTAATTGGCTGAAAAAAATTGAAGATGCAATGCAGTATTTGCACTTGGGAAGACAGGAGGCGCAAGCTTCTCTTTGCAACTCTAATGGTGCTGAAGTTCTTCCATTATTCTGCTATAAATGCTCGTTTTCTTACTGCATTAACCTATCTGTAGTACACGTGCTCATACTGTGCGGAAATCCTGAGAGCAAAACGTCTCTGAAGGAACCATGTTGTAGCTCCATAGGCCACCTTTTAATGATGCCTGGACCCATACTCCCTGTAATTTCACTCGTGTGCTGAGCCTGCATGGCACTCTTGTTCCACACAAAGTATTTCTCTGTTGCTATCATGTCCCCCAGCCCCTTTTGGCACCTCCTTCCTCTATTCCTTGGCCATACCATTGATATTAATACCCTAAATTCACTGGATGTAATTATTAATGCAGAGGATGAAGGCAGCAATGGGAATCATTCCCTTTTGAAGTCCCCATGCCCTTCTTACCAGGAAGAATGGAGTCAGGTACGGCATCAGCTTGGAAAAATATGCAGAGCTGTAATGGAAACTGCTGATATATGGAAAGATGAAGGGAAATCTCAAGTGAAGACAAGGGCTTTCTCTGATCTTCTCAAGCTTTTGGAAAGTTGTGGATTATCAAAACACAGAAACACAGTACTGAAGCTTTTGGAGAACAATAGTCTATTTAACTCCAATCCTGCCTTACTAGATGTAAGAATTTCTTGCTTATCATAACCTTGATTCCAGAAACTCCAGTATCTTTCTAGCATATGTTATCCTGTGCTCCAATGCTTTGTCCCACGTGTCCATGCATTGCTTTCTCTTAATTATTGCGTTGTTCTCGTCCTGAAGAGTGGAAACCTGCAGGATCAACTTAAGATGAGTCAGTCAAGTTGGTGGTTTTTTCTGCCATCCTATGATGTGGGCCATTTGCTACGGAAGCTTGATAACCTGTCCTCACAAAAGGTTGATCATACTGCTTTCAGCCACTTTAAAAGTTCAGCCAGCGAAAGTGTGGAAGACAAATGGAAATTTGCTAATCAGCACTACTTCAAGAGCTTGGCATCAGTGAGGCAACTACAGCAGACCTCTGTTAATTTTCACAAGGACTTTACGCCTGATCAGGTAGATTTTATTCAACATTAGGCGGAATATTTGATCTCAGGTGGTTGAGGTGGCTTTCCTCATGAACTGTTCATAGTCTAAACTGTTGCAGAAACATCTAGGAAAATCTAACACTTTATTGGGCCTGTCCGCAAGGACTATATGGTATTTAACTAACAATTTTGGGATATAAAATTATGAAACAATCCTGAAGCTCAGTAATTCAGACTGTGAATTTCTGGCGAGCCTGGTTTGCGGATCTCAAGATCGTGTTCTGCTTTAACATGGGTTATCCTAGATTTGTGCTCCTCAAATTGATCTCTATTTTGGCTTTCAGCTTATGGGGAATCAAGTTTGTATCATAGTATTGTTGTTCAACTAAAATACCATACGAGGGGCCGAACTTTGTAACATTTCAGTGTAATTAAACCCATTTCAATTGTGTGCTTGCCTCTGAACTCATGTATAAGGCATAGTATAAGCATGTTTGTAAAAAAAATGTTGATCTTATTTAATGTTTTTGAATTAGATCTATTAAAATAGAAGTCTATGAAATTCACTTGGTGCCTTGTGCAGGTTAATCGGTCAAACAGCTTCCTTGAACACCTCGTGATGATACAGATGGAGCAACGTGCAGCTGCGTATAATTTTAATGAGCTCCTGAAACATTTGAGCGAACGCATCGTGTGTTTAAGAAAATTGTGTTCAGCATCTGACTCTCTTGCTCAAGGAAGCATCGGTGAAGGCATTGTTTCGCCAAGCCTACATCATCTTTTAAGTTGCATGTGGCAGCAAAAGGTAAGATTGATCCCCAAAGATTCTAAGGCGTTCATTTGTATAAATAATTGTGGCTCATTATAGTTCTGTTTTTTTTTTTTTGGTCTGTATTGCTCATTTTATACATGAAACTTTTGCAGGGAGTATTTGATACTTTATGTTCCTTGTTGGATGAAGAATCCGTGATGCTAAAAGCAGTGCAAAATACCCATTTGAGTACCTGTCAAAGCATTAAACCTGCAGTGAATGAAATCCTTGCCCTTATTGAACACTTCAGTCCATTGTTCAAGAAATCAAAGGTAGGGATATGTCACAAAACTGTGAGGTTACCCTGCCTCCAAGATTCTTCTGTTTGCTGGCTTTCATAGTTTTACATCTTAAGAGTATTTGGATGGTGATGATTTACTCTCTCTTTATTCTGATAGGCATTGTTGGATGATGAACTACTTGGTAATTTTGGGTCCACAATTAAAGTGGCAGCTTCTACTCCTCCTGTTGTGATGTCAAAAGATTTGGTACATTTAGTTACCAAAAATTTCCACCTCATGAGGGAGCTTCAAGAGCGTTCTGCTGCTTTAATTGAGCAGCGACGGAACAAGAGATCCGTTGAGGGTATTCTACTGGGTCATTTTGAAGATGTAACTCGCAAGGTAATGATGCTATTTCTCTTTTCTTCCTACCAAATCCTTAATTCCCTTTTTGGAGCATACAGACAATGGGGTAAAGAATACTCATTATCTTTCCAAAATTTGCAGGCCAGGGAAATGGAAGAATGGTTCTATTCCTCCAATTGGTGGAAGCGTCCAATACATACTGAAAATGTTTCTGGACTGCAAGCTGGATTGTGTGCGTATGTTAATGATGCATTCAAGCATGGCAGCAATGTACTTCAAAAGCTGGGATCTTGGAATAACAGAAATGTCTCTGATGATACATCACTAGAGAAGATCACATCATGGAAACTTCTGTTCAGTTCTTATGCTGAAGATCTCCGGCTGGATCTTGTTTGCAAGGACCTTGATAAAATAATTTCATTTGCTGTAAGCCTTCATATCCAGATATCTTAGGTTTACATTTATATTTTATCAATAATTTAGCTGCTCACTTATCCATTCTTCATCCTGTAGGGAGAATTGGCAGGCAATTTTGATGTGTCTTATGAGACCAGTGTGCAAATTAGGCATCTGGAGGCGTTGTTGAGTGGGCTATTGGCCTTCAGCAATGGTCTTTTGGATGATTTTCTGGTTGTCCATGAGTCGGTATGTTACTCTTTTCACACTTCTCGTTTCAGTGGTTAAGTGTTTATGGAGAAGTCGGGGTGGCTGACTGCTTACATCAAATTGTACATCCAGGTATCAATCCTGACCCATAGGCTTGCAGAGATTTTTGCTTCATGGTTTACTGAAGGGTACGGTGTACCGACTGAAGAAGTAGATGATGATGCCTGTGGAGCTCAAGATGCTAAAGGGACTGGCATGGGGGAAGGTGCTGGGGTTAAAGATGTGAGTGACCAGATAACTGATGAAGATCAACTGCTGGGGAACTCTGGAGAGGTGTGTTATCTGCAACCATTCACCTTAATAGCTGGAGATAATTTTGAGAATTCTCATGTGTAAATTTCACTGTTTCTTGTTGTTATGTGCACTTGTCTCACAGAAAGAAGAGCAAGATGCCTCGAATGAATTACCAGGTAAGAATGATAAAGGAATTGAGATGGAACAGGATTTTGATGCTGGCACCTTCAGTGTGAGTGAAGATTCCGGGGATGATGAGCATGATGACAATGGTGATGATGAGGCTGAGCAGTTAGACAGCGCAATGGGTAATACCGGGGACGATAGTGAAGTAGTTGATGAAAAGCTCTGGAACAAGGAAGAAGATGAAAATCTTGATGGTGGAAATGGGAAGGATGAGTCAGGACCTTCAATGAAGGACCGCGATCCTAATAATAGGGAGCTTAGAGCCAAGGATGAATCTGATGCTAGAATTAATGACTTAGCTGAAGGAAATGACATTGAATCTGATAAAGATGATGAAATGAATGATGATAAGGATGCTAGCAATGATGCTCTTTATGACAAGCTAAATACAGAGGATATGAACGCTGACAAAGAGGAGGCTTCTGCGGATCACACAGGGCTAGATCTCAATGAGCCAAATCAAACTTCTGTGGAAGATGCTGATGAAATGGAAGTGGACCCAACCGAAGATCCTATGGATGGAGATGGAGCTGAAGAGAGAGATGACCAAATGGATGGAGATGCTGAGGACAATGCAGGTGGCCCTGAGGATGAAATTTTAGAAAAGGGGGAATCTGACCAAGTCGGTGGATCTGAGAAGGATGATGCTGAGAAAAGGAATGATGAGAATGGCAATATGGATTTCACTGCCCCTAGCAGAGACATGTATGAGGCCGGAAATACGGACACAGCCAATAATCAGTTGCCCAACACAGAAACATCACAAGCAATGAATAATGAAAGGCAAGAGGCCAATTCTATGAGTGCAGCGCGTGAGATGATGTGGTCTATGAACAGTGATGCTCATAATGACCTGGCTTCATCAGAAAATGCCAGCCAAATTGAAGTTATGATGGGTAACTCGTCAAAGGGTAATCTCACCAATGATCAAACAATGTCCCATTTGCCACAGCAAGATTTCTCATCCTTCCAGAAGAATCAACTGAATCCCTTACGAGATTTAGGGGATGCACTTCAAGACTGGAAGGACAGAGTTAAAGTATCTGCTGATATCCCAGACACAAAAACAGAGACTGCTGATGAGATGGTAGATGAAGAAGCAAATGAATATGGATTTACTTCCAAGCTTGATAAGGGAAGAGCCCAGGCACTTGGATCTGCTTTGCCTGACCAGGTTGACCATAGTATGACTAATGAGAAGCCTTATGGAGATGGCATTGGAGCAAATGAAGAGGATAAATTTGAAGATTTCCAGAAGCAGGACACTGATGCTGAGCCCGTGACCCATCACCCCATTTTGGTGAGCAGGATGGAGGAAAAGATCAAGATGCGTGATTCCTTGGATGAGATGCCTGTAGAAGATATCCAAGAAGCCCACAGCAAGAAGGAATCTGGTCCTGGTGGACATACGGAGAGTGTAATTTCTCTAAAGAAATCTTACGCGGCGCAAGACATGAACCAGGCAAGTGAGCTTTCAACTGGCGGGGATAAGCTGGGCAAAGTGCAAAATCTTGTGCAGCAATTTAACGACACGCAAATGAGTGCTGCTGCTGTTTGGAGAAAGTATGAACTCCGCACATCTAGGTTGTCTCAGGAGTTGGCTGAGCAACTGCGTCTTGTCATGGAACCTACACTGGCTAGCAAGCTTCAGGGGGATTACAGGACTGGCAAAAGGATCAACATGAAGAAGGTAAATAATTACTGCCCCCTTTTTTCTGATGCCATTGCTGCACATTTTATCTCAATATCTCATCTTGTCATTCCTTGTGGACAGGTAATTCCATATATAGCTAGCCACTACCGGAAAGACAAAATATGGTTGAGGCGCACTAAACCTTACAAACGTGACTACCAAGTTGTGATTACAGTGGATGATTCTCGTAGTATGTCTGAAAATTGCTGTGGAGATTTTGCCATTGAAGCTTTAGTAACAGTATGTCGTGCCTTATCCCAGTTAGAAGTGGGTAAATTAGCTGTTGCCAGCTTCGGAAAACAGGGAAATATCAAGTTGCTCCATGACTTTGAGCAGCCCTTAACGGGAGAGGCTGGGATGAAGGTTAGTACAGTACTTTGCTTGCATTGCCTAGAGACAACCAAATACTCCTTTGCATTGACCACCCCCCCTCCCTTCAAACAAATCTTGCAATATGATTGCTCAGGTTTTCATTTCTTCAATGACCATATTGTGCTTTTGCTTTTTGCACTTTGGTTGGAACAGATGATCTCAAGCCTAACATTCAACCAAGAGAATACGCTAAGAGAGGAGCCAATGGTTGATCTTTTGAAGTATTTGAACAACATGCTAGATCAAGCGGTGGGTAATGCCAGATTGCCTTCTGGGCAGAACCCCTTGCAGCAGCTTGTTCTGATTATTGCTGATGGCCGTTTCCATGACAACAAGGAGAAGTTGAAGCGGTGCATCAGGGATGTTTTGAACAGAAACTGTATGGTGGCGTTTCTAGTCTTGGATAGTGGTCAAGAGTCCATTATGGACTGCAAGGTATGCCCACCTGACCCTTTCTTCTATTATATATCCTGAGTTCTTGCCTTGTCTTCAGAAAATTACTGGGTCTGAAACAGGAAACTTTCAGATATATTTGAAGGATTACCTCTTCATGATAAGCAATGTGTCAAGCTCAAGATTGAGTGGACCCTGTCTTCCCAAGACCTTACAAAACTGAGCTGTCCGAGTTACCCTAGTCCAATGACCTTGACCTATGCCTAATTCGATCGCCAAACCCAATTTGGGATTGAAATCGAAATTGACATCCCATATTACGAAATGGCCATATGATACATTCCCCCAAAAATATGATACATTCCCCCAAAATTCTTTGCGACTTGCGAGACAAGTTTGTTGGACAATATTGATCGACTCGGATTCAACCTGAATCTAAATGACTTGACCCAAACCTGAACCAAACTGAAACTTCGTAGATCCGAACATGATCATACCCAAAAGCATGACTTATTGTTGAACCGACCTATTCGGCAGGTCTAGTCTTACCGTAGGATCTGGAAGGGCCTTTAACTTGAAGTTTCGGCCAGCAAAAAAAGGGGATCAACACCTGCTGCTCACTATTTGCTCTTTTTGATGAAGGATTACATATTCAAGAATGGATTGCTCGAGAAGGCCATCCCATATCTGGACTCTTTCCCCTTCCCATACTACATCGTACTGAGGAATATCGAGGCACTTCCCAGAACACTGGCTGATCTTTTGAGACAGGTATTCAAGTTATACCTTTTATGAATAAGCTAATTTAAGCTTTGCTTGATGCAGGTCCTTTTTTTCTCATGTACTCTTTCGCTATTCTGACACTGAGACCGTGTGTTTGTCGTGCAGTGGTTTGAGCTGATGCAGCATTCAAGAGACTAATTGATTGAGATTGAGCCACTTCATCATATCAGAGACATGAAGCTGTTTGATTGGTCGTTAGTTTTCAATGTTAGTACCATTGCATGCAGCGTAAGAAAATAGGAATTTTGCTGTACAGAACAGTCTCAGATAGAAATTTTGGTAGGTAGATATGATGCGGGAGTGTTAACCGTTAATAGGGAGGAGAGAGAAACAAATGTGTATACACTGGAAGACCGGTCCTTGTGAACGTTGATTTTCGACTAGTATGTCTCCTCTTGATGAGGTGGTTTTGTCTCAGCCACCCCCCCCCCTTCAACGAGTTCGCTTAGTTGGTTCTTTACTTAGTCTTATATTCATTTTTCTATTTTGCATCTTACTTTTTCATCTGGAACTCATACCCTAGTATCCAACCCAAATGTTCACTAGTGAAAAGTGGAAGTGGTTTGATGCAACATTGATTGATCTGTACGTTTGTTATCTTAATCAATAATTATGATCGTTTTGAACGAACTTTTAAAAAAATGTCTAGAGCAGGATGATGTTACATTTCCCTCAATATTTAATTGACCTTATACCTGCTAACAGATGACCTTGCTCACTGGGAACCTTTATGCCTGGGGGGAAGGTTATCGGAGGCTGATGTCCCTGATGCCATCCTTGCTAGGGCCATAGATGATGTGTATGCATATGTTAACGACAGTTTAATGTAAAGCCCTAGCCCCCTTTTTTTAATCAAAAAAAATATATTTAACTGACCCTCTGTGTCTTGTTTGTTAGGTTTCCATCCCCAATTGCTTTCCTTCTAGTTCGCCTATGGATTATTTGCATCTTTGTATCTCCCACAACAGGAGGGAGCCCTTACAGGGGAGGTAGGAGAATACCCTCCATTAAGATGTTGGCTATTTGTAGCAAGATCATTGTCAATTAGGAATAGTACTAGCTACGCATTTCATCTTAATTGCTGACGAGATGTGCTCCTTGATTCAATTAGGTTTGGATGTGGTATGCATTAGGTGGCATTACTCTCTAAAATACAACAAACGGTCCAAACAAACAAGCACGTAGGGCAAATTTATTGCATAATATCTTGTTATATATGTAGTAAGGAACAAGTGAGTCATTCTTAAGGTTACTATTTATCTGTATTGCCTTTAGCGGAGAAGGGGGAAAAAGGAATAACTAGGGTGGCCATGGGTATTGGATCCGATCAAGTTTTTATAACTAGTGAAGCAGATTGGAAAATGACACAAAATATCTGTGAGAAATTGGATATTTTCTACAAGATGACTAAGGCCTTCTCTAATAGGGACTACCCAACATCACACTTGTTTTTTCGGAGAATATGTGAAATTAGACTTGCTTTGAGATCATGGTTTGCAAATGATATTGATGTGGTAAGAGATATGGCAGCAAGTATGATGGAAAAATTTGACAAGGTTTGGGGTCAAATTAATGGGTCTTTAGCTATTGCTACTATTTTAGATCCAAGAAACAAAATGGATTGTGTTGATTATTATTTTCGAAGAATTTACAATGAAGGTGCCGATGTTGAGTTAGAAAGAGTTAAAAGAATGCTTGATGATCTTGTGGTTGAATATCAAAGGAACAATGATCACGAACAAGTTAGTTCTAAATTGCCACTTCAAGGCTCTTTAAAGCGAAAAAGTCTAATAACTTTTGATTATGGTGAAGAGGATGAATTTGCTCGACTAAAGAAAACAAAAACGAGGAGGATGAATATAAAGTGTGAGTTGGACCAGTACCTTGAGAAGGATCCATTACCCGATGATGATGATCTTAATGTTCTTCGCTTTTGGCAAAAAAATCACAAGTATGCAACTTTGAGAAAGATTGCAAGGGACATCCTAGCCATTCATATTTCTACTGTAGCTTCAGAAAGTGCATTTAGCATGGGTGTGAGGGTCATTAGTCCTCATCGCTCTAAGCTCCATGCAAGACTATGAAGGTACTAATGTGTTTGCAAAATTGGATAATCGATGACGTTAAAAGTAATTTCTTATGTACTTTTCTCAAAATTGGGTGGAAGGATCATTAGTCATTATTCCTATTTCTTATCTACATTTTGTTCCAGGGTGAAGAAAATAACTTGTGCATTTTCATTTGTGAGCTTAAAGTAAAAAAGAGAACGGAGGTTCTTAGGTACAATTGTTGATGACTTCGACGTATGGGAAGATGCTCAAACGGCTAATGTTATTGACATGGTACAATACTTTTGCATTCTTATTTTATTTCAAAAGATTTAGGAACTATTTTTACTATTGACTAAATTTTATAATTAATGTCTTCTAATTTTGTAAGACCTTGATGCTTATGTTGGAATTGCAGGAGCGAACGGCTAGATCAAAATTTCTTCAAAAAATTAAAATTTATCGAACTTATGGTTTTGCTTTGTATGGAATTTAGAGTATGAGTAGGCAAACTAATTTTGTTTGAACTTTTGTAATTAATCTCTCATAAATTATGTGGTATCGAGCTTATAGTTTTGCTTCGTATGGATTATGGATCTTATTAGGATCCATTTGAGATCCACAGATCCATGGGTCCAAAAATGTATCTCAATTTTTAAGACCCAATGGATCTGCATTGGGTCTGGACTTAGATCCAAGAAATTAAAATGGGCCTGGATCTTGACAGATTCGATCCAGATCCGACCCATTACTACCCCTAGGAATAATAGATATAATATATAATGCTGTAATCCTTCGTTTTTCTTATACACAGCTAAAACTTGATATAAAAATTTTTATAAAAAACAAAAAAAGGGAAAATTCAATAGAGCATCTTCCCCTTCCAATCACTTCCTAAGGAATCAAACATCTAACTTAATCATCAACCCCCAGCATCCCTGTGAAAAGACGAAAACGGTACAAACTAATCACGAAATGCCTTAAAATAAAAGATTTGAGTCCTCGGATCAAAATAAATAGCAAC
>NCQV01060235.1:36886-52887 GCA_002740545.1 Lophocereus schottii
CCCCCCCCAGGGGGGGCAAAAAAGGACCAAAAAATAAAAGGATAAAGCAGAAGGGGGGAAAAAAGAAGTCACTTCAGTTTCCACTGCTGCCATTGCCAACTCATGAAAATAATACAACGAAATACAGAGCTGATAAGTGCCTCAAATAACACAATATGATCCAATGTGGCACTTCCCAAGGTCCAGCAATTAACGACAATAATACGGTATGAGGTTTGCCTGAGGCTAGAGAGTAGGGGCCTTGAAAGGTACATATACACCAAGCCTCAAACCTTGCTCCAGTCTTTGTTGCGAAATACAGCGATTGTTTCCAGTACGCAATCAGCAAAAGCAGAACTAAGTAATGAGAAGTTCAGTTGGTTCAATCTACCTTCGCAACAAATAATGGGGGAAGATCTAGATCTTAAGAAGTTACGGGAACTGTGACATTTGTATTTCCCATCAAGAAGACAATGGATACGGCCGACAAATAGTTAAACAAGAAGAAGCCAGTATGAACCCACTAAAGCAAGTTTGACGAGATTCAAATATATGCAGTCTTACTGTTCAATGTTTAATCTAAAACAGCAAATGGTAACCATCCATCACCTTCCTTCAACCTCGGGGCCTGAACAGGTCTAGGGAAGAGCACAAAATAGTGACCTCAGGTGAGCAATTTGTTATAGTTTTAAGTTAATCCTCTCCGCCCACTTGAAGATATCGGAATAAATGCGATCACCTCCTAAATCTTGCCCATTTTGTCCAGCAGCTACCCTCATTATGTCTTCAATCAAGGCAAAATTTCCCAAGATATCAACATGGGCACCACTTTGGGTTCCACGCCCCTCTAGGAGGTTAGCTGGAGGAGTGTGATCATACTCTCTAATGTAAGTTCGAATTCCTGAAGGATTGAACCTGGTTTTTCCACGCCAGCCCCTGGCACACATGAAACCTGAGCTTAATACAGGCACAGTCTCATCCCCATCGACTAGGTATACCCCATCGGTCAAATAGCTATCTTCATCTTCATCGTTGGCTGAAATATCTATCTGGAACGGAATATTGCATTCAGGAGAAGGGCTTACCCGGTATACATATGCTCTCTCTGTTTTTATACCAACCCCATACAAAGAAAAGATTTCCATCTCGGGTGCATTTGGCAATCTGAAAGTTTAGCCCAAGAAGGAGATAAGGAATAGACCACATCATAAAAAACTGACTTGTCCTGACCTTTATTTTTTTGGGCGAGGGGGGGGGGAGGGGGAAATTCTGGCTTCTTCATATTCACCAAATGTTAACACTTCAAATTCTAATTCCAATTTGTTTCCTTTTCTTTTGCAGGTCTCTCCGAATAAATCGCTCTGTTTGTGGGCTAACAGATTTGTACCTCCCTAGATCCTCTTTTGGTGGGATTCATACTCGATATCATGGTGGTGTGGTTGAGCTGATTTCTTGTTTTTTCCCCCCTTTTTTGGGGGGAGGGGGGGAGGGGGCATTGGAGAGGGATCAAAACGGATAAGAAGACTTGATAAAGGATTTAAGTATCAAAGAATCTTACTTGGTCTCCAGAGGATTTGACCAATACTTATAATTCTGATACTTCGGGTCATCCAAATCCTCAGCAATACCATATGAAAAGTGAGCATCACCACGAGCCATCATCTTGGGAGCAACATAATGAAGCAGGTCCAAAATCTCACCAGCTTTGTATACTTTGTAGTCAGCAACAGCCTTCACTCCCTCAAGGCCCATGTCATGATACTCCGTCCAAACATCTCGACAAGAGGAGTTCGCAACAGAACTACCCTTAGGAGCACCCTAGCCAACAAAAACAGCTGAGCTGTTCAAATGATGGAAACACCACTAGTGTCTAAATTAATCCAAATGTGAACTACAATTCATACCCTGAAATCAATCCTCTCAATCTCAGATGACGGTGCCTCAGCCACGTCTTTACCAAATGATATCATCCTCCCATAATAGATTTTCTCTCTTTTCGAATCGTGAGATTCATCCTCATTGTTTCCTGACGATATTGTTTCATTGCGCTTTTGCTTTCTCTTTTCGTGATCATAATCTTCTTCAGGTGACCAGTCAAGATCACCCCAGATAGTGTCTCCACCTCTTGGTATCATTGACATGGTAGCATCCCACGTACGGGTCATCCTCATAACATGCTGCAGCGTGTGAAGAGGGAATATATCAATATCCAAAACCTGTGGAGCAATGGCCCTGCAAACAAACACAGGATGCAGGATGAATGTAAATGTGTATGACCATCACCCAAAATGGCATAATTTGAGTTTTAGATAAGAGGGTTGGTAACAAAAGGCAAGAATTTACCTGGCAACTGCAATGTCCTTGGCTTCAGCTGAGAAAAGCCCAGGAACCGACTTTGGAACACCTAGAAATGGTCCCCCAATGTTCATTACAGCTTTTATATGCTTGGCACACCAATCAAGCCCGCCACCACCTCCCATTGGCGGCGGAGCCTCAACCCATTTCATAAAATGGAGGAAGTAAAGAACACCCATGGAATGTGGAACAATAACCGCCTTCTTCCCACCACTAGTCGCAACCATAAGCTCGATATTACTTTTTATCCGGCTTAGGGTTTGATCCCTGACCTGGTCATTTTCAAATTTGTGTAGGACATAAAAAGAAGTATCTGAATGAATATACAGCGGGGAGGGGAGATTCATTGTTTATCAGATCTAATATGTACCTCAGTGTTCTGGAAAGACAGTCTCCAGTCATATGCGGCCATATACATGTTTTTCTCCTCATAACCTATACGAGCCAAATTAGCAATCAAAACTGCCCATACAAAATACCCCGGAGCAAAATAATCTGCGGCAACAAGTCCTGGAACAGGTCTAACCCTTATGCCAGGCGGGTCAAGTCCAGTCTCATTATCCAGTGACATATGCTCAACCCAGCATGATGGTCTATGTAAAATGGAACAGGAAAACGGAATGAGTGTTGATATATGAATAACTCATTACCGAAGAATTAAATCCAACTCCAAGTTCCAATTTTAAGAGACAAAATCACCTCCATAAACTACAAATTTTGTTTACTCTAGGGTATAACAGTACAACCATTGTTGCCTATTAAGAAGCACTAATGCAGTTTGGTGGCGTGAATGATTGTTTGTATGCCAATTGCACCATAACACTCCGTAAAAACGAAATCTTTATATCATAAAACACAATTACACAATTGATGAATTCAATTATCCATGTTTATTGACTACAGAAGTGACAAGTTGTCTGACATTGTGACTTGGAAGCAATGACGTGTTAATGTTGTGAAACAAGCAAGCAGCTGGAGAACATGGACATACATCAGCAATCAGAGTTCCTCCCTTCAAAGCAGGAATAGGAAGGAAATCACCCCCTCTCTCTCTTCTATGCGAAGGGTAAGCACGAGAATCCAGGCTATCCAGCCCATCACCAACTTGCCATACCCAGCCGCCGTAGTTTAGAGAGGTCAAAATAGCACACTAAGCCCCAGAACAAATAGGACGAGTAGGAAGACTGTCTTGAGAGACTTGCAAAATGTAATGATGCGAAGCCTTTGTCGTCGTACCTAAAACTATTCCAACAGGAAACTGCCTTCTAACTTCTAACACCATTTTTAACATTTCTTAATGTCAATCTGACTCGTCTTGTCCGTGACTTAATATGAGGATTGCAAGTCATAACTTAATGGAAGGGATGAATCAGGATTTGGGATTCCACTTCCCTGGCTTTTATACTTAACTGAAACTGAAACCTCAGGAGGAAGACAAGGAAAGAGAAAGCGCACGCCAAATTCCTCACGATCCACATGCTTTCCCATTTAAATTCCAAAGGGGAAAAAAATACGAATCCTCACTCATTAAATGAAACGTGAACACAGCTAAGTTTGATTCAAAAGTCACAAATCAAACTCCAAGAAAACCTTGACCAAACTTCACAAATTTAATTTCTTACTAATCAACTCAATTCTGAAACTCAGCAACATCAAGCAAACGCCAGCACTGTTTAATCTACTCCAAAACAACAAACTAATATGCCATGAAAAAGTCATCAAACAAAACCCAATAACCAAAGGAAATCCACATGACCAACATGCTGTTCTATCCAAGTAAAGGAGACAAAAAGGTGAAACCAAAGTACTCCATAAACCCATAAACCACAAATCTACACTTAGTAGTGATTACCTTTTGTAAACTTCTCCAAAGGTACCACCCCATAGCCTCTTCCTAAACAACCCTTCAGCACAAGGCTTCCCTTCCCACAGCTCAAGCCCACCTGTCACAATCCCGGGCACAAACACCACAGGATGTTGGGCACTGAATCCCTCCTTACGTAGCTTCTCCCCGGGCGGGGCGGGCATTGGCCCGGCAATAGCCTCGGTCACATACTGAGGAATAGAAGATGGCATAGCATTGTAAAGAAAGAGCAAGAACCACCAAATTGAGCATATCAACCCAACGAACCAGCAGCAATTATCTATGCAAGACCACGCCTTGCTCCTCCCATTCTTCTTACTTTCTCTCTCCTTGCCGTTCTCAGAATCCGGGTCATTCTGGGTATTCTCATTATGTTCGGGCTCAGGCCTGCTGGGCTCGGAGGGCTTTCTTCGCCGGAGGTTCTGCATTTTTGGGGGGTTCTATGATAATTTAAGCTATGGGTTTTGATGGGGAAGCAGAGAGATAAGAAGTGGGTGTCACCAAAAACTGGGAATTTCCACGGGAAAATTAGTACCATGAACGGACAAATCAAGAAAAGCTTGACATTTGGTTCTAGTGATTGTGGGGTTGAACTTCGAAGATTGGAGATTGGGGAATGGAGGAAGCAGGAGAGGTTGTCAGTGTCAAGTGGGCTCCCACGGCATGAAACAGAGCATGAGGTGTATTCAAAGCCATAGGTTTCAATGCCAATAACAATCATTTGAAAAAGAAAGAGATTTTAAAATAACTCTAGAGGCTTCTTTGAAATCTGGGTGGCTCAGACTTGCAGTCGTAGTTCAATCTTGCAGCAACAGGTAAAATCTGGACAACTGTAGTAAAAAAAATATTTTAATATTTCATATTTTGTAGCCTGTTAAATTGATAATATGGATATTTTTAAAATAAATATTTTAATAGATGGACACTCATATTTTATATGCCTAAATTCATCATTACAGTTCTATTAATTTTTACCAATTTTATCTATTTATCGATTGATATTTATCAACAAAATAACAAACCCTTAAAAACTGTTGAATTTTTCTTCTTTGAGGGTAAGACACGATGATTAATTTATTAATAAAACATCCATAAACACTACAGAACATACCCTACACAAATATGCTCGAACAAGTTAAATAACTTTTTCTCCTTGTGACTTACTATATTTAAGGGCTTAGATCTCAAAATTTTGTATTGACATAGAGCCCAAATAATGATATGATAACAGGTAACTGGTTGAAATTTAAAATGCCTACAGGCCAGACCCACAACCACAAGGCGAAAAACCAGAAAAAGGGGAAGAGCAATAAAGCATCAAAAGGTGGAAACAGCAAATGCGTGTGCTCGTTGCTGTTGAGTATAGACAACATGTACAGCAAGGGAATCGAACCCAGGGGGCCTTCAGGAGCAACTACGTGTGCATAACCATTAAGGGTCTGTTCTATTTCGCATTTTAGATAGATAGATATAAAAAGATGTAAGGAGTTGTAAGGAGATGTAAGGAGCCGTAAGGAGATGTAAGGAGAGATGTAAGGAGCTGTTAAATTGTTAAAGAGTTGTATAGTATAATTTGTTTTACAATGAATGTGTTGGATGGAAAATAATAATATTAAAATAATGTACTATTAAAAATAAACAATTAATTAAGTTAATTACACAACAATAAAATATATTAATCCCCATAGATTTGGTAAAAAAAATTTCGTCCATGATTTTTTATATGTACATTAGTTTGATCAAATAAGCAAAGTATTAAAAAAAACAAACTTTTTTGACAAAATTAAATACAATTCTTCAAATAAATTCCTATTTTAAGTAAATAATTTTAAATATAAATAAATGTATGGTCATCTATAATAATATATATTTCATGTCGAAACTCAAATATAATTTACGTCGTTATATTATGTTTTTATGTTTATATAAATGTTGTGTTCATAAGATATTTATAAATTCTGTATATTGGTAGTATCATTATATATATATTTATGTAATTAAAATAAATGAATGTTATAGAAAATCTATGAGATGTGAGAAGATATATGAAGATGGAAGGAGATGTAAGAAGATATAAAGAGATGTAAGCAGATATAAGAAGATGTAAGGATTATGTGGAGGATGTAAGGAGCTGCAGGGAGATGTAAGAAGCTGTAAGGAGATGTAAACTCTTAGTCAAATCCTAAAAAACGCGAAATAGAACAGAGTCTAAATCACCTTCATTGTGCGATCAAAGCGGCGCAACAATGCTACGGTCGGGACGACCTTGGCCATAAGAGCATCATCAATGGTGAGTCAGTTTTTTGACTCATTGATTAGGGTCTATCTCTACCACATCAGCTTGTGAGGTAACATTTTAGCTCACAATCCTCCCTTTCTCTAATGCAAGACTCACCACTTTTGCTTGCCAAATAAAATAATACCTATGGACCCTACACGTAATCATATTTAATTGGTTTAGTTTTTATGTTTGGGTTATTATTTTGCTTTATTATTTTTGTGAAAAATAATTTGCGTATAATAATTTGATGACACCATTAATTAGAGGCTAATAATTTTGTTTTAAAAAAATTATAAAAGAGTTTGAATTTAAAAAATTTCACACATGTTTGAATTTTATCTAATTCAATAAAAATAATTTGTTTTTCTTTGGGGGGGGAACATTCAAGCAAAAGAAAAAAAATCATCAAATTTTATCATAAGATTTCTACCCGAAAGGTCCAAGAGAAAAACATGGACCAACTCATAAAAAACTTCAATAGAAAAAAGTAAATTATCCAACTCAAAATATTTTTCACTAAAAAAAAGAAAAATTAAACTTAAAGAAAAAAAAGAAAAACACAAAATGGTCAGGCGAGTGGCTACATTTAAGTAAGGGCCAATTTATCATTGGCCTGTATTGTAATTCGAATCACCAAGTTTGATACCGATGTGTCTCATGACGAGCTTGTGTGTTTGTGTGATAAGAGGGTGCCCCTTGAATTGAAAGGCAAAGTCTATCGCATGATAGTCAGACCGGTCATTCTTTATGGTTCGGAATGTTGGCCTCTAAAAAAGATGCAAGTTCAAAGGCTGACAATAGCAGAGATGAGGATGATAAAGTGGATATGCGATTATACAAGGATAGATAGAATTAAAAATGGAGTTATCAGGGCCTTGGTTAAAGTAGCTCCCATCGGCGATAAGGTGAGAGAATCAAAACTCCGATAGTTGGGTCATGTGAAGAGGATGAGCGTGGACGCTCCAGTGAGGAGATGTGAGAGGATCAACAACCCCAAAGGCCGTAGAAGGAGGGGAAGACCAAAGAAGAGCTTAGACGAGGTTATTAGAGAGGACTTGAAAGTTGTCGGTTTGACGGATGACATGGCTTAGGATAGGAAGTTGTGGCGGGATAGGATTAAGATCGTAGATCGCGGATAGTTGACCTCGTAGTTTTCTTTTAGTTGTGGTAGCTTAGTGCTGGTAGATGTTGTTTTCGTATGTGGTGTTTGTATGTAGGTTGTACTGTCTTTCGAGAAGAGTTCTCGTCTGCTTACCGCTGCTCGTCCAGGTATATTGTCTTCCTCTATTATATTGTCCTTTTATTTCACAATTATAGCAACTAATCTTGTATTTATCATTTACCTATCTCAGGCATCCCTTGCTATGGAATCTTTCTTCTATAAAATGTTTTCACAAAATCTTTCTTCTACTAAAGATTTTCACAAAACTCTTTTCGTGAGTCTCTTGGAATCAGCCTCTGTATGGGTAGGAATGCCGGTAGAGGTAAGGTTACCTACAGCTGGATCTCCCTAGACCCAGCGAAAGCGAAACCCACACTGGGAGTTGTTGTTGTTGTTGTGTCTCATGACGAGCTATATTATCCATATCTAGCATCTTTGGGATAGCATGACTTTGACACCAATCATGGTGTTAGACTGGTACTAATGCTTTAATGACCTATGTAGTATGATTAATAAAACTAGCTTACTGTGGTTACTCTCATATTAAAAGGTACGTTGTAAGTTGTTCATCTTGTTGATTTGGTTTATAAGTTTATAAGTTTATTACTTCGTGAGACGCTTTGAAAGGTCTTGACTTTATATATTTGCATTGCACAATAACTTCTCTTTGTATGAGTTCTCCAAGGAGCCAAAAAATCTCAATTACGACTTGAAGTAGGCTTTATCAATCGCACCATTAAGCCATGCATTCGTATACTTTTGGAAACTATGGTTAATAACCAAAATGCAGATTCAATAATAAGAAACTTGGGGTTCTTTCATTATGACATGATTCCCACAGAAAATCATTGTGGCGGGATTTGGTGTCTGTGGAATGAAATAAATGTTGATGCATCTATCATCGCAAAAGAAAGTCGAGCTATTCACTGTATCATAAAGGATAATGTTAATAATAAGCAATGTCTATTAACGGCAATTTATGCCCCAGCCCAGGAGCGGGACAAGGATATCTTCTGGCAATATCTCAAACAATTAAATGACTCAGTGTATAATGGGCGTTTTCAATGAAATGTTGCACCATTCAGAAAAAGGGCGAGGAACCCTCCTAACGTTAGAAAAAACACATCGATTAAATGATTTCCTCTCAAGTACTAAAAGTATTGATGCGGCTGTTCAAGGAATGATTTTCACTTTGAAAAAATTCTGAAGAGGACAACTTATTTATGAAAAATTAGATAGAGTGATATTTCAAGAGGATTGTGCACAATTATTTTCTGATTACATAATTACTAACAGACCATTCACATGTTTTGATCATGCCTTTGTCTTTCTTGATACTGCTCCACCTCATCAGCCTCTGAGAGGTACTAATTTTAAGTACCAACACTATTGGGCATAGTATTAAGATACTCATTCTTTAGTTAAAAAGAATTGAAAAATGTGAGTTCGAGGAACTCCAATGTATAAAATAACTCAATGATTAAAAAAGGTCAGACTAGACCTCAAGTCCTGGAGCAAGGTTATTTTTGGGAACTTTAAGAACAAATTAGAAAGAAATGCAGATAAGCTTCTCAATGTCGAGGAAAAACTAATACAGAATCCAAACAATGCTCAATTGAATAATTGGCACTTCAGACTCATCAAACAAAAAGAAAAGATGCATCTTTTCAATCAAAAATATTGGGAAAAAATGGCAAGAAAGGAATGGCTTGTCAACAGAGACAGAAATTCTCGTTTTTTTTATCAGACCATCGAAACAAGAAAAGCCAGAAGTAGAATTCTGAAACTGAAGGATAATTCAAAAGCGTGGGTTGAGGAGCCGGCACAAATTGAACAAATATTCATTAATGATTTTACTGCTCGATTTAAATTAGCTCAAGCAAACGCATCTAATATAGATATGACAATGCTTAATTTAGTGACCAAAGAGGATAATGACATACTAATGCAAGCCATCCAAGATTTTGAAATCAAAGAAGCAGTTTTTCAAATTGATAAAGTCAAAGCTCCAAGCCTGATGGCTTTGGCGCAGCGTTCTTTCAAGATTTTTAGCATATTGTTAAAAAAGACGTCTGCACTGCGGTGGGATCTTTTTTTAAGGAAGGAAAACTCCTCAAGCAGATTAATCACACACTAATAGCATTGATCCCAAAAGTGAGCACTCCGACAACGACTAATCAGTTTCGGCCAATTAGTTTGTGCAACACCATCTACGAGATTATTTCCAAAATTGTGGCTAATTGAATGCGTCGGATTCTTGAAAAAATCATTGACCCTGTCCAAAGTGCATTCGTACCAAAATGATCCATCCATGACAGTATATTACTCATGCATGAAATCATGAACAAATTCAAGAAAATGAAAGGGAAAAAAGTATGGGCAGCACTCAAACTTGATATGGAAAAGGCATATGACGGAGTTGAATGGAACTTTCACATCATAACGCTTTAGTTATTTGGCTTCCATTCCAAATGGATAGACTTAATAAAAGCATGTATATCATCTGTTTCGTATTCCATTATCGTTAATGAGAAAGTATGTGATTTCTTTTCCCCTACACGAGGCATTAGACAAGGGGACCCCTTATCCCCCTATATATTTATTATTTGCATGGAGGTTCTAACGAGGGCCCTCTGAAAGGCAATGGACAACAAGAAATGCGGAATTGGAGTTAAGCTCTCTCCCAGAGCCTCCAAGATTCCATATCTACTTTTTACGGATGATAGTCTTCTATTTGGTATAACTAATCTCAAATCATGTCAACAACTGAACTCGATACTGAATAGATTCTGTAAGAACTCTGGTCAACTCATTAACTTCCACAAGTCATCACTAACTTTCTTTAGTAATGCCACGACTCATGACAAATGTTCCGCCTCATCAATTTTTAACATCACACACCAAGATAATCTTGGTACTTACCTTGGATGCCCAGTATTCAAAGGCCGACTAAAACAAAAACCTTTTCAGAATTAGTAAACAGAACAGCTAGAAAATTACAGAATTGGAAAGCAAAATATGTTTCCAAAGCAAGAATAGTAGCATTAATCCAAGCCAATATTGAATCCATGCTAGCCCACACGATGCAGTATTTTCAACTACCCAAAGAAACTAATCGTTTAGTTGATAAGATCAGTAGAGATTTTTTTTGGAAAAAAATAATGACAGTAAAGGCCTGTCTTTGGTGTCTTAGGACAAGGTTTGTCAACCAAAGAAGCAGGAGGACTTTGACTCATGAAAATGAAAGCAGTTAATAGTACGTTTATTAGCAAATTAACATGGAAATTGTTTCATGGGCAAAGTCTTTGGGTGGAACAAATACAAGAGAACTATTCTATTGATGAGAACTTCTTCTCTACTAAACCAAAGAAAATGGATTCATGGGCCTGGCAATGTATACTCAAAAATTAACAGCAATTCCGGAAATGAATTTGCTGGAAAGTTGGGAATGGACTAAGTATCAATTTTTTGCTCGATAACCGGTGTGCTAATGATAATTTAGCCAATTTACTTAATATCATAGATCACTCTCTTATTAACACCTCTCTTAAGGTATCAGACTTCATCAAAGATAATAAATAATGGAATATAGACACACTCCATCCAATACTAGATCAAGTTTGTCTTCAGCTAATTCTTACAGTCCCTATCCCATACAATCCAATTTCGGACTCAGTATGTTAGGGATTATCCGGTAATGGGGAATTCTCAACGAAGTCAGCGACTTGGGGTGCACATGGTGTTTACCCTGATAATCCACCAACATGGGAATATAGTTAGATTTGGAAACTTGACATTATGACAAAATTAAAAATATTTCTATGGCAACTTTGCCATGCATCGCTTCCTACCGAGGACACCCTGTGTAAACGAGGCATGAATCTTGACCCTCAATGTCCTTTTTGCCAAAATGAGAAGGAAGATGTAGATCACCTCTTTTTCCATTGTCAAATTTCACAGGAGTGTTAGAGATTAACAGTCTCCCATAACTGGATTGGCCAAAGCTTTCGTCTCTGGTGCACAGAATAACATTCTACAAAGGTTGTCAAGTGCCGGAACTACAACCCCTGCAATTCAAATAGATAGAGTAGTTTCGCTCATTTGGAGCATATGGAAAACAAGAAATAACATAGTATTTCGGAGTGAAACACCTATTTCAGAAAGTACACTAATAAGAGCCAAAAAAGCTAATGCCGAATAGCGTATCAGATACAAACTCACAAATCCATTCCATACACCAATTCCAAACCAGTCAGGTGGCAACCGTAAGAAGACTCATTGGGTAGTATGGAGAAAACCTCAAGGAGGATCAATTAAAATCAATTTCGATGGATCCAAAACATTACAAAGAGCAGCATGAGGGTTCATACTTCGTAATTGGAAATGGAGATTTATTCAATCGGCATCTTTTTATCTAGGAACGGCGTCAGTTTTGGTAACAGAAGTAACAGCAATAAGAAATGGCATCAGAACAGCACTACAAATGGACTTCACGGATATCCATATTGAGGGAGACAATAAAATCCTTATCCAAACGGTTCAGGGGCACATCCAAGTACCATGGGAAATCTAAATATTGATTCAGAATATTTGCACTTACATCCAGTATTATAACAAAATTATTATCACATATATTTTTAGGCAAGATAATGGTGCAGTCGACTGGCTAGCGAAATATGGTTTATCACTTCAGTCCACGATAGTGTGGAAAGAGGTTCCGCAGACCTTTTTCGTCTCCTCTATGAGGATAATCTAGGGAGAACCCTGGAGTGAAGGGTTCACTAAAATGTATGCTTACCTTTCTTACCCAAAAAAAAAAAGAAAACTTTTGTGAAATTAAAGGAGATCTAACTATAAGCAGTATGTATGGATAAAGCTTGTTACAACTTAATTTGCCCAAACCGTGCAAAGTGCGCAGAAGAGAGAAAATGCTTTAGGATGCTGACTCGTATTGCATGCTCAAAGCAATTAAATGGTGGATCTCTTCATGAACAACAGAATGAAGATGGCAAATGTCTCATAGTAAGAAACAAACTATCAAAACGCTAACAACTTAAGTAGAAGAGCAACTTACTGAACTTAAACGAGCTTATTTTGTTATTGTTTGTCACTATTGATTTGATTAATTCTCAAAATGCAGATTAAGGGAATTGGTTGAAGATATCGAATTGTTGACTGCTCGCCATGTTCTAGAGGGCGCAACAATGAGGAGTTGAATGCGAAGTTTTGAAAAAGATAAAATTTAACTTGTAACATATTAGACCTTTTTTTCGGAGGGGGTGGGCTTGCTTTCAATTTTCCACAAAATAGACATATTTCTCCATGTATATTAGACAAAATAGTGGAGATTTTGGCGGTAGGTTGAAAGCACGGGGTAAGATGCTCATGGAATAGCCTTAGGGAAGATAAAGTGGTTTTGTAGCATGTTTTGTAGTTAAAGGACGTGTACACAAGTAACTTGATGTTAAAAATCGTAAGCTAATAATTTATCATATCCTACGTGGCTCATCCCTATATTCAGGTGCTTTCGACGCATCAATACATGCCTCTCTATGGTCCATGCGGCGTTAGGCCAGTTGGCATAAGTTTCCCTTCCCAAGGATGAGCCCCAAGTGCAAGTCTTATTGTGGCGTACCAAAACCACAGTGTAGGGAGCTTGCCCTGGAGAAGCATCTCTAGCGACTGGGCACGAAATCTTAGCATAACTCCCTTTTTTGGGTTACTTGACTTACCACTAAATAAATAAATACATTAAAATAAATAAATGAATCAACTGCCCTTCTCCCTATCTTCGTCTTTCTCTCCTCTATTTGAGTTACTACAGTAATTCTACGATGGCAGAATGACCTGAATCTGGATTTTCAATCACCGTAGCCATATGCCATTCTATATACTTGCTTTAGTATTATTTTTACGTTTCTATCAATAAGTGTCTATTCAATTATGAGATTTATTATTCCTTGCATTTGTGAGAGTGTTATTTTAATTTTGATTTTAGTTGTTTGTGCGGTTGTTTACTTGATTTTCAGGGGATGAATTGCGTTTTTTAACTGCAAAGTGTGAGTTCAACTGACGTCGACACTTGAACTGCATTTTTTTAATATTGAATGAATATTTAACTCAAAACAATATACTAGAATAGCATACCTGCAAAAGAATACTAGAGATACATCATACATGGATCTCTTTTACAAGTTGTATGAAGAAACAAAGATTTGAGTGAAAAGACGATCAATCATCGTATAAGATAGTTTTTTTTTGAGACAGATATTGTATGTCAATTAGAATTTGTTTTCATCGATAGTATATTGTAAGTGACGTTTGATAAGTTATTAATGAGTAATGAATTCTTCACTTTATACAAAATAAATAAATGCAATCACAAGACATATCCATTTGTTGTTATTTCTAACAATAGGGATACCAAATCTCATTTGTGTACATGTCCGTGGTCTATTTGTTGTACTCGAACATGCCATCTTCTTTTCAGACCAACAATGCAAGTTAATTATCTTTCAAGATTGAAATGGGTTATGAATTTAAACACCCCCCAACAAAAACCTCATTAATTTGGAATATGCTAGTTAATTTAGAATACAGGGCTTTCTCCGTTGCTAGTAATGGGAAAATTGCGGATGACTAAAAAGGCATTGCCAAATGCTTTTACTATTCCTTAATATTATCTAAATAATGGTATTGTTTTATGTTTTACGAATCATGTTTTAGAGCTTAGATGTTTTTCTGTTTTCCCTTTTAAATCCATGGCCGATTTATGTGATATAATAGGTTGGTTTGTCTAATATGACTATCTTGAAAAAAGCATGCATAGATACGTTTTGCCAAGCATCTGGGCAAAAACTTAATCCCTCAAAGTCTAAGATTTATTTTTCTCCAAACACTGAGGAAAGCATGGTAACGATCATTTCAAACATTATGGGGATGTCAAGTACAGAGGACTTGGAGAGGTACTTAGGAATACCCACAATCCATGGAAGAATCTAGATCAACCTATCAGGAGGTGGTACAAATGGTGGATAGAAGACTAGCGGGATGGAAGGCCACGTGTCTCTCAATGGCCAGGAGATTAACGTTACTTCAATCTACCATTGCCGCAATCCCTGCATATGCTATGCAGACGGCTAAATTGTCCAGATCACTTTGTGATGAAATTGATCGAAAAACCAGACGATTCCTATGGAGAAGTATCGCTAATGAGAAACGGGTCTATCTAGCCTCATGGGAGCTGGTGACTAAGTCCAAGCACAATGGAGGTTTGGGACTGCGATCCATGTGGCAAATTAATTCGGCATCCTGCGTAAAACTTGGATGGAGACTGCAAACTGAATCAAATGCTTTGTGGGCTCGGTTCTTAAGGAGCAAATACTGTTGTACCCCGAACTTGGAGATTCGAGAAGCCATGGGTACTGCCTCGAGTACTTGGAGAGGCATTGTTGAGAATCTTACACTCATGCAAAGAGGAGTTGACCACGCCATTGGAGATGGGAGGACAACGAGGTTCTAGATGCATAGCCGGGTGAACCAAAGACCATTAATTGAGCAAGCGCTTAGCCCAGTTCCACCGGCTGATCAGGGTCGACTGGTGCCTGGTGACAGATTAGTGGGAGCCTGATACAGGTTAGAGATAGGAAGACCTCAGAGAGCTGCTGCCGCCAGACTTGCTCCAAAAAAGAGCCTCCTTTGAGGTATTTGGGGATCAAGCGACGGATAGCCTTTACTGGAAAGGTGAGCGTTCAGGCGTTTCTCCATCAAGTCGGCTCTATTAGTCGTTTGGCAAGAAGAATGGTTGCCACAAGAGAATTATTGGAAGTGGCTATGGAGGATTCATGCACCACAAAAGGTTCTTGTGTTCGCTTGGTTGGCTATGCATGACAAATTACTTACCAATGTGAACAGATGTAGGCAAGGTTTAGCTAGCCATATGAATCGCATAGTGTGCGATGGGGAACGGGAGGACATGGACCATATTCTGAGAGGTTGTTCACAAGTGTGTGAAGTTTGGGATGTTCTTGAAACCAAGGGTCTGAAGTGTGTTGCGTCAAACATGGAGGTAACAAGCTGGATTAAAGAGAATGCTCGGACGAGGAAGAATGACTTGACTTGTCCAACAAAATTCCTTGTTACTTGTTGGCACCTCTCGAAGTGGAGAAATGTGGTGTGCTTTGATTCGATGGACCAAATCCCGACACAGAAAAGGCCTTTCCTCATGGCAAAGTTCGAAGAGGTCCTGGCTGCTCTGGGCAAGGAAACACAGGGGGTAGCAGAACTTGAAAGTGTGCACATGCATCTAAACGTGAGATGGGAACCACCACCAAGTGGGTGGGTATTGCTGAACACGGACG
>NCQV01060236.1:0-10434 GCA_002740545.1 Lophocereus schottii
TTAACCAATATAAGGTTTTTACACCATAGCAAAAACAATTCACCATGTAATCTGTATCTCTATCCACTGAAGAATTCAATATACAGCTTTAAAGTATGCATATACTGCATTACTTCTGATCCATTCGGATTTCCTTACTTCACTTATTCTCTTCAACTGATTTGTTAGCATGAGGGCAATTCTCTAAGCATTTGCCTAAAACAAAATATAAAAAATATTTCAAACTGTGAGCTGAAATCAGTACACACATTCATGAATTGTTAAATGATCTCTGAATAAATTATTTGGGCAGTCGCTTTGCAATTCAATTTAAGTTAAAACAGTGAATGAGATGAATGTAAAATTACATTGCTACTTATTATCTGATAGTGAACCCCTTGATGCTGTTATGATCTGTGGATAGGTGTACACTTGCCAAACCGATCGAGAACCTAGCCTGAATCCGCGCGGGTAACTGAAGGGCGAATGCCCTATAGATAATAACTGATGGGGTCACTAATTAACTGATAAATTACTATGTAAACTGATTCATTGATGTATAAATACGATCTGATTTCTAAAGATACAGGCAATTGACGTACCTAAAATCTTTAAAGTGATATTTCACTTGATAATACTTACGCACAACGGAAATGACAAACTAGGCCTCGATTCTACTAAAGAAATGTAATTATAGGTAAATGTAGCTAGTAAACTATATTCACTGACATAATTTTTAACTCTAATGGAAATTGGATTTATTTAAAAAGATTTCTACAATTCCAATAATTCAATATAAGACAAGTTAAATCAAAATGAACTGATTTTAATTCAATATAAGATAAGTTAAACCAAAATGATCTGAATAATAAATCAGTTAGGGTTATTGAACTTGAAATACAACAAATTGAAGCAAATAGACCAAGTGAAAATGATTGAGATAATAATGAAAAGATTTAATTGGTATAAATGAAATATAGGTTTCTGATATTTCTGAAATGGATAATAAAAAGTGTGACACTTCTGAAATAAATAATAGACTGATTCATGCCTCGGAAATGGATAATAGAAGGTTCAATGCCGTGAGGGGTGTTGTGAGATTCATAAAAAGCTCAAGTAACCTCAGTTGATCTGATAGAGGCTAATTTGAGTCATTACTGTGCCCACTTCTCAAATTTCATTTTCATGCTCACTTAACTCGATTTTCAAACCCAACTAATCTTCTATACATAATCACACTTCTTGAACTCACTACATTTTGTGATTTCCTTGCAATACCCATAATTATATGGAAACTTCTGAAAATATTTCCAAATGTCATGATTTCTGTATTCACTCATGTTACCGTTTGATGGTCTGCGTTAGAAAATCCATATCTTTCACTTCTGATCTCCAAATAAGATGTAAAATCCCAATATGAAAGGCTCATAATGTTCACTAAAATTTTTATTTAGGACACAATGCATGATTCACATAGTAAAGTCTCTAAAATTAGGGTATAACATAGATGTGCACAATTTCAGTTTAATTTGCGCAGTTGTATCAAAACGACCATAACGTTTTTCACAGAACTCGGATTAAGGCAATTCAAAATGCATTTTAAATCTAACACACTGACCTATGTACCCACCAAAAATCATAGTTTTTGGCTAGACCGATCATTACCAGTTTCATCCCAAAGGTTATACTGTTTTTCTGAAAATTTCAGCCTCACTGTTTGAGGTCGTTCCCTCACTTTTCACACCAATCCTCAACATAAATCATTCCCTAAAAGCATGTAAACACACTTTGTCCAGCCCAACATCATACGAAAACACCAGACTCAATTTTACTTCATATTCATATCCAATAAAGCTCATTTTCTAGTCACATATTCACATACTTCAAGTTTAATACTGGTTTGGTTCAAACCATGCATTCTTGGACAAAACCCTAACTTAAGGCCAACTTGAACTCACTTCCATCATTTCAAAACACTATAAACATCATAATAAACTTCAATAGATTAAAAGATGATCAAAATCAAGGATAAAACAATCAAAATCCAACGCTTTAACGTAAGCTTGCATGATTAGATGTAACCCTAATCCTAGCATGATCCAACCTCAGCTCCACCATGATCAATCACCAAGATATCTCTTAATTCAATCAAAACAACATGATCCACCATTAAAACAACCAAAACAAGAAGAAAAAACCAAAAATCCAAAGAACAAGATAAAGCTACTTACTTTTATCTTTAAAAAAAGTGGAGGTGGAGATGAGGTTTGGTGAATTTGAGGATGGGGAGATGGTAGCCAATGAAGAAAGGTTGTTGGGGATTGAAATCCTTGCCGGAGAGTGGCCAAAAAATACCATCATAGGGCTAGGAGGGGGGCTGCTGCCATGGGTAGAGAGAAGGAGGAGATAAAACTAGAGAGAGAAAGTGTCTTATAAATACTTGGTCGAAAATGATAAAAAGAAATGCTTGGCTGAAATTTAAGGTTTAAAAAGTCACTTTTCCTAAGTATAGATTAGGCCTAACTAAGGGCAATTAGGCAAATAAATAGGGTCAAGTCTTGGTGGGCCAAAATTAGCCTTAAACGGACTCAGATTCGAAAATTAGCTCAAATCGAGTGCGCTTGAAATTTTTTTTTATATTTTTTTCCCCATGAAAAATAATTTAATCTTTTAAATTATAATTATCGAGGCCTACTATCAATTTTTTCAAAATTAATACGGTAAATGAAACTTGAATTGCAAAGTATGGCCCAAAATTGAATTCTCCCAACTTGGATGATTAACTGAGATAAATAAATGAGAAAAATTAATAGCACAACTTAATAAAATATGTAAACATGATTTAGGGTCAGGCTATTACAGCCTCCCCCCCTTAAAGAGTTTCGTCCTCAAAACTTATGAACTTTATTAAAACATGCAAGGTTATTTCAAGTAAGTATAGGTACTTGACTTTCACTTGCTTCTCAGTTCGTCAAGTAGCTTCTGAGGAGGTATCATTTTCCCAAAGTAATTTGGTTAAAGATATCTGCTTAACACTTAACTGCTTAATCCTGTGATATAATATCTAAACTGGGTGCTCTTGAAAACACAAGACCCCCAATGACTGTAATAGATTTAATTATAATAGCGTGGTCAAGATCTAAAATGTATCAGCTGAATTGCGAGGTAAGAAATATGTTATGCATGTGTTTGAGTTATATAGGCAGATCTGGTAGACAAGTTATGAAATTGGACCTTTCAATGAAGTGATATGGTGAAACTTTCTTACACCCTTAATTAATGAAACTTTCTGAAAAACCTTGCTATATACATGAAAGTCCAGGAATCTCCTTCTTTTATCAACGTAGCGTTTCTGTCGCTTTCAATAGGATATTTTCGGGAATCTTCTAACATGTATCACTTTATTAAATGCTGGAGAAGATCTTCATGACCCACAAGATGATTTGTTGTCAATGTCTACCGTTATTTTGTCCTAATGTTTAATAAAGGATTCTCTGCTACTGCTATCACAACGTTGACTGCTGGAAGTTCCATACTTTCTTCAAATGCAAATGTTGGTCGTAGGTCATGAAACACTACAGGCTCCAACTTAGAAGAGTTGATCCATTGATATTTTTAGATGCTTGCCCATCTGTTTCAGGAGGATAAGAACTGTAAAAGTTCAATCTAGTTCTAAAGGCTCTTTGAAGCGCTTGCCATAACAGGTTTGAAATCTCTAACCTCGGTCATACACTATATCTGACGAAATCCCATGACAAAGTCCATGCGCCTCCATTAGGGAGGGCTGTAAGATTCAGTTGAACATTTGCCTTTCTATGCAGCACTAATTGAATGTCTAAGTCCTCAAGCTCTCTGAAGAGATTCAGTTAAGTAATCACTACAGTAATCACGGTATGTTGTGCCTTCTTTTTCAGGGCGTCTGCGACAATATTTCCCTTTCTTGGTTGATATTGGATTCGCACAACTGATGTTTCATGTCGACTGAGCTTCTTTTGAGAGAAGATGTACTTTAAGCTTTGATGATCAATATTGATTTTGCATTGTACTCTATATAAGTAATGTATCTAAATTTTCACTGCAAAAACTATAGTTGTTAACTCCATATCATGGGTAGGTAATCCTTCTCATAAGGCTTGAGTTGTTAGGAGGCATAAGCCACCAGTTTAATCTTCTTGTGAACTTTATAACTCTCTTTAACAAATTGGTTAGGGAGGACAATATTTGTCAAATCCTTCCTGAACTCGATAATTCCCTACTAAATTCAAACGGTTTCAATCTCAGTGCATTGGTGGGTCTTGAACACTTTGTAACTGCTTTCACCTTTTGCAGTTCAATCTTAATCTCTTTCTTTGAAACCATATGCTCCATCAACACCATTGCTTCTAACCAAGGCTCATGCTTCGTGCATTTGCTATATAATTGATGTTCCTTCAAGGTCTGCAACACTGTCCTCAAATGATCAGCATGCACATCTTTATCCTTGGAGTATTTCAATATATCTTTTATAAACACCACCACAACTTTCTAAATATAGTCTGAAACTCTATTTATAAGATTCGTAAAGGCTGCGGGGCCATTGATTAGGCCAAAAGGTATCACAGTGAATTTATCATGACCCAAACATGGTCCGTAGTGCAGTTTTGGTAATGTCTTCAGGTATAATCCTAAGTTGATGGTATCCTAACCTCAAATCAATCTTCGATAAGACTCATGTTCCTTGCAGTTGATCACACAAGTCATCTACCAGGAGCGATGGGTATTTGTTTTTGATGGTGATCTTGTTCCGCTCCCTAAAATCAATACAAAAACTCAAGGCTTCATTCTTTTTTCTTTACAAATAGAACTGGGCATCCCATTGAGGAATATTTGGATGGTCTGATAAATACTTTCTGTAATAACTCATCTAACTGAATCTTCGGTTTTCTAAGCTCTACTGGAGCTATACGATATGGGGCATTGGAGATAGGTTGAGCACAAGGGATTAATTCAATTTCATAATCAATTTCTCTTTGCGGAGCGCTCATGATAATTCTTTAGGAAAACATCTATAAATTCACAGACTATCAGGATATCTTTTACGTTTTCTTCCTTAGGATGAATGTTAATAGCATAACACCAATACACAATATATCCTTGACATAAGAGCTCACTTGTTTCCATAACAGAATTTAAAGGACAAGGTTTTTCCTCTCTGTGACCATGAAACATAGTACTCTCTCTTGTTCATCTCTTGAAATAACCTTAGGGTCATCACAATCCATCTTGACCCCATAAGCACACAACTAGCTCATTTCCAAAACAATATCAAAGTCTGACCAGTCAAAATGAATCAGAACTCCAGGGGAAACTATCTCACCAATAGTAATTGGAACAAATTTATGAGATGTAGAACACTCAACTCTAGAGTCGTTGGATAAATTGATTCTATAATTGGTTTCTGCCTTTTTATTCTCAAGGTTCACTTGCATGTCAAATCGTGTGAATATAAATGAATGAGTAACAACTGAATTAATTAATACACAAAATGGCTTCGAAGTTAAAAAAGAGCTTTAATGCTGAACCAAAGGTGGCAGCTTTCTTCTTGCTTAACACATAAGTCCTTCCTACAGCTGCGGGCCTTGAAAGTGAGAGCCCTTATCTACAACCTACAGTTTTCAGGAGCAGGCAGCGATGAGGTGCTCTGTGCTACGACACTACGTGCATTTGTTAGCTCCCACTTAGCAGTCTGGAGCGGTATAATTAGTTCTTCACAAATCGGCTCCAAATGAACTCATTCCCTAAGAGCCTATTCTTAAGAGTGTTCCACCAAATATCGGTTTCACCCGTTAGATAAAATGTTCCAATGTCTAACTTTTTAGCTCCTGAAACCTCTACTACAGTGAAAATTTTCTCTATTTCTCGAATCCATTCTTTAAGTTCCACTAGGTCATACTTTCCTCTCTAGAGCTCTTTAATCTGAATAAATTGAAGGCGTTTTTCCAAAGGGCAGTAACCCATCAAAATTTCTCACTGATGTAATCCCAATGTATGGTAAAAATTTTAATTGTCAAACGTAAGCTTTATGCAAGTGATCTTTCGAAGGAAACTTAGATTGAATCAGCCAAATAAGGTAGACACATTGTGTTCCCCCTTAGCAATGGATTCTACAAGTTTGATAACAATAAACCTTTATACAAAGCGTAGTTAAGATCTACCTTCTATTCAAGTGTACTACAAAATTATCATCTATTGACATGGGTGCAACCCAATTATGATCCAGCTACTAGTAGTAATTGGGCTCTTAAAAATAGGAAAAGGTGACCATAACTGAAGAAGATGTAACATGAGAGTGAATGATGATGCAACTAGATGGGGAGACGCCATGAGGACAAAAAGATAAAATCTCTGGTCAAAGTGAGGAGTATCTAACAGTTGATAATCCAACAAGGATAATGGTAGATGGTATGTTGTCAAAAAATATAGTGAAGTATTTCCAAGAGTAATGTCTACTTCATAGATGGAGGTGGAGTCAATAGTTTGCTTGCAGAGTTTGGGTAATTTAAACAAGTCTTGAATTGCTATGGATTGAAGTAAAATGTCTGTTTAAAGTGTCATTGGTTTCTCTTATATAGAATAGTCTGTAGTCAATGGTTTCAAACTTATGTACCATAGAACAAGCCTCTCCAAAATTCTCTAATTCAGGAGATACTACATCAAGAACCCCCGTATAGCTCACTTAGATGAAATTCTTGGATTACAGAAGAAAATATCTGTAATCAATGAGGCATATTGAAGTAATTGCCACTTGAATTCAAGAAGCGCACAAAATAGCACCCATATGATTAAGAAATATAAGCTTAAAATTGTATGTATCCACTGACTTGAACAGTCTGTACCGTCAGATTTCTAGGCTAAATTTCATTAAGCACTGATCTCCAAATGTGTTGCAATATGGGTCATTGGAAAGCTTACTTTTGTTACTTTGACATAAACCAACTAAAACATCTCTATCTGATGGAATGCATAGGCTGCAAGTGGACTAAACTTAGACCTTGTGCATTAGGATTCTACCCAATTTGCAGACTTTGACTTGTCCAGCAGTTTTGAATAACTAAGTGACCTCCACTCCACTTGAAGCTTGTTTCATATGAAATATGTCCACCTAACCTTAAATTCAGGATAGGAAACCCTTGAGTAAATTATACTGATCATGGACAAAAGTTACTTCAAAGTCAGTTCTTGTGCAATGATCAAAACTATCAAGTTGATCAAACTTGTATATTTTGCCCATACTTCGTTTTCCCTATGCATTTAACCACAAAATGAGTCAAGGGCCTTTCATAGGACACATCTGTAACAACCCCCAACCCTAGGGCTACGAGTGTTAGTGATTCTAAAATTTCTGGGGCAAAACAGACAGAGTTTTGCCTGCAAACTGGCCAATTCCCAGGCCTAAACGCTTACATCACATCCCCTACATTGAATAGAAGTATAAAAGGATGTCAAATCAAGCTCAACGGCTGCACACTGGAGACCACAACTCTACGGGCTACACGCCTGGGGTACAAGGGTTTACATCCCAAAAATAAACAATTCCAGCTAAAAGGACGATATACCATTTAGATGGGTGGCTCATATGACCATACTTACCTAAATGCATTAGAGCATCTTTAACTTGTTATTCAAAATCTCCATCAAATCTGCTGCTTGAGATCAAACTATATATACTTTATATAGATTTATCTGACAAAGAAGAATATATGAGTAGAATATGTGTGAGATAAGCAGACATTACTAGTGCTACAAATCTCCAAGGATATCATAATAATCCTCAGTCCTCACTAATCAATTTCTCAGTATCTTAACTCCATACTCTATATTCCATAAAGAAAATTTCAACTTGGCTCTGATACCAAATCTGTAACGCCCCCAAATTAAACATGATTCACTGTTTGTATTTTCTTTAATATTCCCTCAATTATAGTATGATAAACCCAATGATAGGGCATTACCACCGTCCAAAAAGGATAAGGCTTGAAATATGAGTACTATAAATAACCTAATTAAGCATAACCTCAAACAAATACATACACACCTAATCAATCCATATATAATCAATTATTAACCAATATAAGGTTTTTACACCATAGTAAAAATAATTCACCATGTAATCTACATCTCTATCCACTGAAGAATTCAATATATAGCTTTAAAGTATGTATATACTGCATTACTTCTAATCCATCTGGATTTCCTTACTTCACTTATTTTCTTCAATAGATTTGTTGGCATAAGGGCAATTCTCTGAGCATTTGCCTAAAACAAAACATAAAAAACATTTCGAACTATGAGCCGAAGCTCAGTACACGCATTTCTGAATTGTTAAATGATCTCTGAATAAATTGTTTGGGTGGCCGCTTTACAATTCAATTTAAGTTAAAATAGCGAATGAGATGAATGTAAAATTGCATTACTACTTATTATCTGATAGTAAACCCCTTGATACTGTTACGATCTATGGATAAGTGTATACCTGTCAAGCCGATCGAGGACCTAGCCTGAAGCCACGTGGGTAACTAAAGGGCAAATGCCCTATAGATGATAACTGACGGGGTCACTAATTAACTGATAAATCACTGTGTAAACTGATTCATTGATGTACTAACCAAAACATGATAACATTGACAAACACACTTTGATTTCTAAAGATATAGGCAATGGACGTATCTGAAGTCTTTAAAATGATATTTCTCTTGATAGTACTTATGCACAATGGAAACGATGGGCTAGGCACCGATTCTGCTAAAGAAATGTAATTATAGGTGAATGTACTTAGTAAATCATATTCACTGACATAATTTATAACTTTGATGAAAATTGTACTTATTTAACAAGACTTCTACAATTCCAATAATTCAATATAAGACAAGTTAAACCAAAATGAACTAATTTTAATTCAATATAAGACAAGTTAAAACAAAATGATCTGAATAATAAATCAGTTAGAGTTATTGAACTTGAAATACAACAAATTGAAGCAAAATAGACCAAATGGTTAATAATGAAAAGATTTTAATTGATGTAAATGAAATATGGGTTTATGATATTTCTGAAATAGATAATGGAAAGTGTGATACTTCTGAAATGGATAATAGAATGGTTAATGTCTCGGAAATGGATAATAGAAGGTTCAATGCCATGAGGGGTGTTGTAAGGTTCATAAAAAGCTCAAGTAACCTCAGTTGATTTGATAGACACTAATTTGAGTCATTACTGTGCCCACTTCTCAAATTTCATTTTCATACTCACTTAACTCGATTTTCAAACCTAAGTAATCTTCTATACATAATCACACTTGTTGAACTCACTACACTTTGTAATTTCCTTGCAATACCCATAATTATATAGAAACTTCTGAAAATGTTTCCAAATGCCATGATTTCTGTATTCACTCATGTTATTGTTTGATGGTCTGCTTTAGAAAATCCATATCTTTTACTCCCGGCCTCCAAATAAAATGTAAAATCCCAATATGAGAAGCTCATAATGTTCACTAAAATTTTATTAAGAACACAAAGTATGATTCACATAGTAAGGTGCCCAAAATTAGGGTAGAACACAGACGTGCATAATTTCAGTTCAATCTACGCAATCGTAGCAAATCGACCATAACTTTTTCCCCAAAACTCAGACTAAGGTGATTCAAAATCAATTTTAAATCTAACACACTGAACTAGCTACCCACCAAAAAATCATAGTTTTTGGCTGGGCTGATCATTACTAGTTTCATCCCAAGCGTTGTTCTGTTTTTGTAAAAATTCTAGCCTCACTGTTTGAGCTTGTTCCCTCACTTTTCACACCAATCCTCAACGTAAATCATTCCTTAAAAGCATGTAAACACACTTTAGTCCATCCCAACATCACACAAAAACAGCACACTCAATTTCACTTCATATTCATATCTAATAACGCTCATTTTCTAGTGACATATTCACATACTTCAAGTTTAATACTAGTTTGGTTCAAAAATGCATTCTTAGACAAAACCCTAACTTAAGGCCAACTTGAACTCACTCCCATCATTTCAAAACACTGTAAACATCATAATAAACTTCAATAGATTAAAAGATGATCAAAATCAAGGATAAAACAGTCAAAATCCAACACTTTAACATAAGCTTGCATGATTAGATGTAACCCTAACCCTAGCATGATCCAACCTCAACTCCACCATGATCAATTACCAAGATAACTCTTAATTCAATCAAAACAACATGATCCACCATTAAAACAACCAAAACAAGAAGAAAAAACCAAAAATCCAAGGAAGAAGATAAAGCTATTTACTTTGATCTTGAAAAAAAGTGGAGGTGGAGATGAGGTTTGATGATTTTGAGGATGGAGAGATGGTAGCTAATGAAGGGAGGTTGTNNNGAATTGAAATCCATGCCGAAGAGTGGCCAAAAAGTGGTTAGA
>NCQV01060241.1:10385-21493 GCA_002740545.1 Lophocereus schottii
ACTTTGCCAAACCCATAAAAATAAATAAGGAGAATGTAATAAAAATTGATGAAAATGAAAATATTATTATTAAACCTCAATTATTAAGAAGCATGAGTGCAAGACCAGAATGGAGAGAAGGATCTTCAACATCTAAAGAAGATCTTAACGAATATGATACAATTAATCTGACTAGTAAAATGAGTAGCATGTGTTTTGAACCCACAAGAAATAGTGTAGATTAAAGCATGAGTTTAGATTAAAAAAAAGTCATTAGATACAAAACAAGGACTCCTAATGAGCTAATTTATAAGGATGAATTACTCAAAAATATGACTATGAAGATATGTTATGAAGCTACCAATACGAATTCTAATAGCACTTATATCCTAATAAATATATGTTTAGAGATATAATAGATTGAATTGTGCACTTGAATTATGCACTTACATCGATAGTGGTTGTGTTGTTTGTTTTGAAAAAAGATCTTTATTTCCAGAATTTATAAGGAAAAAAGCCAAGAATCATTTACAAGTAAGAATAGTTGATAAAAGTATAATGAGCCACAATGAAGCCATACAGGTGTTATTCATAGAAATAGGAGGAGTCCAATGCATTCTACTAGTTCTATGTGCTACTGATCAACCTTACATGATATGATTATTAGAAATTATTTGAAAGGTTGTATTCTCCATTCACAAAGACTATACACCAAATCATATTTACCATAAATGGTCACTTGATTCCTATCGATAAATTAAACAAAGCATACACTCATCAAAAGATTGAATTTACACACAGTCAGCGTGGGGAGAAAAGAATACCTTTGCAACATGAGATAGCCATAACAATGTTACTACTTGAATTATCTATTAAAAGAGTAGTGCTGAACAACAAGATGAATTATGGTGTACGCACACCAAAATATACAAGAATTTGATAAGCAAATTAAAGAACTTTTGGATAAAGGGTTAATCAAGAATAGTAAGAGTCCTCACGCCAGTCTCGCTTTCTTGCAAGAAATAATGCTGAAGAGCAAATAAGAAAAGCTAGAATGGTAATTAATTACAAAAAACTTAATGAAATACTGTCTTTGATAGTTATTATATTTCCAACAAAATAGTTCTTTTCAATAGAATTTAAGGAGCCTCTTGGTTTTGGAAAATGGATTAGAAAAGTGGATATTACCAAATAAAAATGGATGAAGAAAGCATTCCTTTGACTACATTTAGTCGCCCATCAAGGACATTATGAGTGAATAGTAATATCATGTTGTCTTAAAAATACACTTCAAATATTTCAAAGAAGAATGGATAACATATTCAAATATCTTAATCACTGTTATCTAGTTTACATTGATGATATCCTTATCTTTTTCAAGATCATAGAACAGCACCAAGATGAACTCCGAGTTGTTACCCAAGGATGCATTAATCATAGTTTTATTCTTGGTCAAAACAAATGTATTTATATTGAATAAGAGATCAAGTTCTTAGGTCTAAAAATAAAAGTTGGATAAATTATTCTACAAAGACAAATTCACAAAAAAATAGAAAATTCCTTAAAAAGATTGAAGATAGGAAGCAATTAGAAAGGTTTCTTAGATATCTTACCTGTGCTTCAAATTTTATTTCAGATCGGGCTAAATTGAGAAAACCATTGCAATCGAAACCTAAGAAATAAGTAAGCTGGACATGGGCCCTTAGTGATTCAAAAATTGTTCCAAACTTCAAAAAAGATGTGTAACAATATTTATGTTCTTAATTTATCAAATAAAGGAAATGATTTAATTCTTGAGAAAGATGCCAACAATGAGCACTAGAATGTAGTGCTCAAAATCAAAGAAGGAGAAAACTCTACTAATATTGCAGTTGAAATTTTAGTAAAGCAAAATACAACTATCCCATAATGGAAAAAGAAATCCTCACGGTCATAGGGAGAATTGATAAGTTCTTATTTTTAGCCCCAAAACCTTTTCTTATTCAAACTGACTGCAAAGGGATACATGGTTTTGTGAAAAAAATTTATCAAATATGCAAGCGCAAGGGTGATTTTTGTATTGGCAATTATGGCTTAAGCAGTTTTCTTTCTTTATTGAATATATACAGAGATCCAAGAATTCTCTAATAGATAACCTGACTCGTGAGCTTGCCAATAGTGATTATCAAAGCAGAACTCCTGCCAAAAAGGGAGGAAATTCAAAATGAGCAGTCATTACTGCTACAACGGGTTTCTGCTTTGAGCAGAGTCCTTATGGATATTTTGAAATTTGATATAAAAAATAGATCATGTTTTGGTTTGCTATCTTCTATCTATCTAATAGTACATAGATTCAACCCTTTAGAGTTACAAATGAATTACTTAAGGCGTCCTTATGATATCCAAGCAAAAATAAGTTTCTATGTTTGAGAAAAATGGTTCAACGATTAGTATTCATCCTGCATCGATTACTATCATAATTATTCTTATGATATTTCGGAGTCATGGAGTACTGTGATATTCTTTCTTGATAGATTTGGAGTTTGTAGTGTAAGATTCCCAGCAAATTTAATCCGTCTAGATAACTCCATCATGCATGAAAGCCTGAGAATATGAAATGTCTCTTACCTCATGGAAACTCCAGATGCAAAGTACCTATTCTTCCCAAGATTACTTAATTTCAAAAATGTACATTCGAAAAGATCCATTGGATTCTCACATATCCTGTTGGTCCAACAAAATTTTCATACAATAGAAGTATGTATGTCGAGATACATTGCCTATTGATTGAGTATGAAAATGAAAAGATCAAACTAGCTCCTTATCTTGTTCAATTATTTGATTTAGAAGATTCCAATGATCAATGACAAGAGTGGTTTTCAAATGGCAAGAAGTAGTTAGTGATCTTTCTTTAGCAGGAGCCATTAGTTTTTACAACATTTATTATTAAATATGGGCATTGATTGGACAAGGAGAAATACTAATGCATTGAGGGAATATTACTTTCGTTTATCATAATGAGTTTAGCAAATATATAAAGATAGAACGAGTTGCTTTAAAATATCTCTTTGATGTTGGACTTAGAAATTTTCTATCAGAAAAAGGAAAGAAATATCTACATGAATTTTTGAAAAATGGGATCAAAAGTATCTTCAACTTGATGACAATTTTGGTGATTATCTGGGTAATGATGGACTGAAAGACATCATTAGAAATGAAGCAGTTCTGAATATCTTGTCAGCATTAAGAGTTCTGAAAAGTTGTTGTACCATTATTATGTTAGTTTGTCAAGTATCAAGTCAGTAAAATAATGCAGTCTACTGTAGTCATGTGAGAGTAGTTATAGTCATATGAAAACATTAGTATGTATACCGTAACTGTTGGAGTATCCTATATAGTCTATCTCATCTATAAAAAAAGAGGTTGAGTGCCAAGAAAGGATACGTTCATTTGAGCATACTTGAATAAAACAGAAGTAAAGTTTTCTTTATTTCTCTATGAGCAAGCATCTCTAATGATTTTACCAGTTTAAGTACCTCTTTAGTCTTTCCAGTGTAATATTTTCACTTTTAAACTTTCAATAAAAAAAGTTTTCAAGTGGGGGAACATGATTCAATCGAACCTTATATGTTAAATATTAATATGTTATGATTTCTTGATTAAAGTCTCACTATCATTAAAAATATAGAAACTTGAGTAGTGACTACGGTTCGATGTAGGAAATGAAATGGATTTGTATTGAGCCTGATCTAAGGAAGATGTAGCTAAAATTAGCAATCTCTATAAACTAGAAGCTAGGAGAATGCCAGGTTCCAACACTGACTAAGTTCAAGTAACGGTCAAAATTCTCTAATTAAGCTTTATTATTTTGTTGGGCATGGTGCATCTATAACCATAGAAACTATAACATTTATAATATAAGTAGTAGATTGTGATAATTAGTATCAGTAAAGTTATTATAAGAAGTCTAATCATAAAATAAGCATATTCTCGTAGAAAACCTTAAAATTAGTTTTATTACGTATCTAACCCAAGTTAGGTATCTTTCTGTAATTTTCAAAAGTTTCGGTCAAGAGTGAAAAAAACAAAAACTTTAAAAGGTGGTAAAAAATCAAGATGTAAAATTGCAAGGTACTTAAAAATTAGTGCAAACAAGTAGAGGTTGAAAAAAGTAATGTCGAATACATGAAGGGTAGTCGGTGCAAAAGATCCCACTATCTAGGACAATAAGACTGCTCGAGCATTTCAACAAGGCACATGAGAGATAAGGAAGGCATTACAACCCAAGACCAAGGGAAATAGTGAAATGAGTGCAACCGTGGAAGCGACCACTAGCATCAATTGGAGGTGGCACTTTCAGTGGAGGTATCAGCAACCGTAGGGCAATATCATGAGGGCAAGGTGCCAAGGTGTTGGTGGCAGAGGTTAGGAGATTTAGGGCTAATTAGTCGCCTATGGTGGCTGAAGGTAGGGCAATACTCTTTTGGCATCCAAGTATCACAGCAATTCAAACTCAGGTGCATCCAAATCTCGAAACCAAATGCTTGTCCATTTTCAAAAAGGTTTCAAAGCCAAATGCACAGTCAGGACAACTTGATTTGGTCATCGATGATATTCTTGTCAATTGCAAGTTTTTTGAATTGTCTACATGGTCTCGTGTTAAGCTAGATCGGAACACAGCGGCGCATTATCTTTCTGGACTAACTCGCTAGGTGTAGAGAAAGAGTGGATGGGAGTTGTCCTAAACCCATTGAGTCTTATATAACAATGGATATTTTAGCTATTTCATAAAACTCTCTCCATCTTCACTCAACAAAAAAACCCCATGTTTTTGCTCAGTTATTTGTTATCACTAAGATTCATCTCAAAACTCCCACGTTCCATAAGCAATGGAGGATGGAGTGCTTTATGTCCGACTAGGTTGGAGACGAAAGTCAACTACGCAAATAACAAGTTGGAAAAACAACCAAATGCCAAACCTTATCAATTGACACCCCCCCTCCGCCTAGGAAAAAAAAAATAGGCTAAGCTAAATAAAACATATAAATAAATATTGCGGAAAACAGAAGCATTGAGCATGCGCAGCCTGGCGGTGATGGCCTTTTGCTGTTGTTCTTTGCTTTGCGGAGATGCAGGTTCGAATCTACTAGTGCATTATTTCTTCATCTTTTCTGTTGGCATCTCTTCAATTTGAAGTTCAAAGTTTACTAATTATAGTTTAGTACTTTAATTTATCTTTCAAATCCTTAATTTCTAGATTAATTTATTTTTAAATTTAATGTGTGAGTTTAATTTGTGAATTTCATTCTAAAATTGTTTAATTTGTGGGTTTAATTTCAATTCTTAGTCAAAGTGTAAAGATATTTCAAAAAGAATATAGCGCTTTAATTAACCTTTGTAGTTCAATTTTTTAATTAATCCTTTAATTTGATGTTAATTTGCTTTTTTAGTTTTAATTTATGATCAGTTTAATTTGCCAAATTCAATTCTAAAGTTGTTTAGTTTAAATTCTAATTCAAAATACATAGATATTTCAACAAATAACTAAACAATCATCATTTCTTTCAAGTTCTAAATTCAAAAATTCATTACTAAATGAAGAATGTGGGAACGACATCAATCAACCACAATTATTAACTTATTTTCGACCCCCCCTCTCTAATTCCTGGCTTCGCCACTGTTGTGCATAGCTATTGATCAATATAAGAATGATCTCTAAGTTCAAAATTTGCACTTGTACAGAGATTTGACACTAGATGTAGACTAGATCAAGGGAAGATAGGTAAGTTTGAGAGGAAGGATTCAAAATTTAGTAGTTTAAAAGATCGATGGAGGAGTGGGAAAGAGGAGAGAAAAAAAAAGTTGCAATGCAATAGTTGAGAGATAAAATGGGAAGAAGCAGTGGGAGAACCACAATAGAAAGTGTCTTAGGTTATATAGTTTGATGAAAGACTTGAACAACCTTGGGTCTACAAGCTTTTTTTTTTTTAATCGAAAAAGAGAGGTTCCTTCATTAACAGTCATAGAACAAAAAGTATCTAATAAGAGTAAATCTAAAACATCAATCTTTAGTACTGAAAAGTATCACATTCACTGCTCTTAGAATGCTTTCATATACACTTAATTGAATTTTATTTTTTTTGTGTTTTATTTAGATTTTTTAGAATTATTTTGTATCGACATAGGAAAATTATATTATTTTAGGTTGCAAAAATGGTGCACAAATTAAATATTTCAATAAAAATTGAGAACTTATAAACTATTCAAACAAACGAGGAGCTTAAAGTACATGCTGAAGTTAAGGACTAAAACATAATACTCCTTTCCTGTTTTTCTTTCCCTCCTAAATGAGAAATGTCTTTGTCCCAAAAAATTGGTCATCTTGGGATTTATAGGAATAATGACTAAATCAATTTTTAATTTTACCCTGAATTATAATAATTAGTTTGGATTCCCATGTAATGAGGGCAACATATTACATTCTAGGAAGAATTAGGACTAACCTGGATGCGGAAGCGTACTGTCGGTAATAATCCATGATAATAAAGAAAGCCAGGCGGCTACCAGAGTCGCCTTAATATTCACGTCCTAAACCCAAGAACCCTACAGATGGTGGTTCAGCCGTGAGAGAGAAATAGGAGAATATGAGAGGTGTAATCAGTGTCTCACTTGCTGACCCCCTAAGCACCCCTTATATAGTTTGGGGTGTGGCTAGGGTTGTTGCCCTAGGCAACATAAGTGGCCGTTGGGCCTAAACCTGTTAGGCGCGACCAACAGCTCCCACTCGGCCACTTAGGCCGTGAAACACGTGTTCTCCATGCACCACAACTTCTCACGCTTCATACATAATAAGTAGTGTTATATTAAGTTACTATCCAACTAACATAACAACTTCAAGAAATGCGATACCCCAAAACAATCCCAGTACATCACCAGTGGCATTTCAATTCCCTCATGGCTGATATATCATATGATTATGTTCTCAACATAATTGTCCCGACTAATATGGTGATGGTGGATCAGTTTTTCCTTAAACACTCATGAGATTTCTGCTTAACTGCTTTCCTAACGTGTTCTCGCTGAACCGTATACATCGTAGTTCTTGAGAATCACAATAAGGTAGCATCATTAAACTTCAACTTAATATTATAACTTTAAGTCAAAGGGTTATCGTCCATAGGGTCACACAGTGACAAGTAATAATTGTCACCCCACATGTGGGTCGTCTTATAAGCACACACAGTATGAGATGTGTGTCACGACATAGCTCCCACTTAGTTGGGTTCGTCACTCTTTATGTCATGCGAATCGTCAGTCTAGATTTTCACCCAAAAATCTAACCTGAGCCACTAGATCAACATACTAAGGGTTGATCTTGACACTCAAGATTCGGCTTTTAAGGTTTCAATATGAAAACTTATTTCATACTCGACTCCCTCGAGTCTCATCTTAGTCTCACTAAGGCGACTATATTTATTCTACTCATGCACTTCCAACGTGAGTAATCAATATTGCACACCGAGTGCCAATGTAATTCAGTCTCATCCTGCCCGCTACTCAAGTGTCAGGGCGATTACCTGTATGACTAGGCCAATCAAAAGCCCGTGACATTTCAATATGCCTAACGTGCAATAATTAGTTATGAGAATTTTGCCCATTTGCAAAAGAAACATGTCCATCACGTAATAGGACACGTCTAACTGCCAAATCTTATGAATTCCAAGACTCAACCGATGAGCTTTGAATGTATCATTAGGAGTGGCTTTAGTTAAGGGAACATATCACCTTGTTAGTGCATATATACCTAATGGAAATGCTTTTTGTCTCTATGGTATGAGACACATAATCTACCTCCATAGCTAATATTGTTGTGCAGTTTTGCTTCTTTGCACGCTATGACATGGCTCTCCTACTCAGCTTGAAAGCATGTCTTAAGGTTGACTTAGACTCATCCAACTCACTACTCCAATCAATATTTGAGTAACCTTTCAATTCAACTCCTCTCCCTTGATAGCAAAAGATAAAGTTATCAATACCACGAAGGTAGCACTTGATTCTCTTGATAACTTGCCAACCAGTAAGTTTTGGGTTATTTCGATAACGACTTATCAAACTAACCGCAAAGTAATGTCGGGTCATGTACATAACATGGCTTACAAGAAGCTTATTATGATACTAAGGTTATGGACTTTTGTTCATTATCTCTATTTTGTCATCTGTTTTAGAACATTAAGCAAGACTCAAGGTTGGACCCTTCTCAACTGAAGTATCCACGGGTTGGGATTATAAACCCAAAATCATTCCAAAATATTTTAACGCACGCTTCTTGGGATGGCTTTGGATTTATTTTCACTCCCAGGACATACCTGGATTCATCCGTGTCCTTCGTTTCAAAAACATGGAATAACTACCTTTTAGTAGCTTTAATCATCTCCAAATTATTCCTGGTCATCGGTATATCATCAACGTGAGGAATGTAATCCCCATGTTGATCTTCTGACATACACAATGGTATTCTAAGACCATAGGAAAGCCAAAATGATTTTCTAGCATCTAGAGTACCAAAAATTGGAAGATTACTTAAGATCATATATGGACCTTTTAAGACAACACACATGGTCCTCTTATCCCTTTGATACAAAATCAATGGGTTAGTCCATATAAATCTCTTTCTCAAGATCACCATTGAGAAAAACAATCTTTACTCCATTTCGAACTCAAAGTCCGAATGGGAAATCAGAGTTAGGAGTATCCGGGCCTGAACTTATCAATTAAACTATCCATTCGATGTTTTATTTTGAAGACTTACATCAGAGTGGAGTTTCAACGAGTTCTCAAACCTTGTCAGTGAGTCTATCTCATCCCTTATGACATCCAGTCACTTTTTGTGATTTAGTGAGCCAATCGCCTCTTGATAAGAGGTAGATCCCTAATCTCCCAATGGAGTACATAAGAATATTTCTTTTCCAATTTGAAAAAAAAAAGGTCGAGGAATTCTTTCGCGCTTAGTCCTTGGGATCCTGGAACCTTCATTATTCGTCTGTCTAGGTAAGAAATCCCTCCCCCTTTCTCTATGAGGTATGGGACCAGGAGTTTCTCCCCCTTTCTCTAAGAGGTATGGAACCCTGATTAAGAAGAGAAGATTACTCCCACTATCCATTGGAGGTGGGATCCTGAACATGAGGGCTAACTGCATGTTCAGGAATAATTCTCCTTAACAATTGGAGATTGAGGACGAATCTAATTCTTCTTGACAGACAAACCTTCACCATTCTTACCAAGTAAGGAATGTGTCTCATCCTCGGTGACTTTTTGAAAACTCAAATCCTCCCCCTCACCGAGAGGTGGTTGAAGGTCTTATTGTAACGCATACAAATTTAGACCCTTTTTAATTGCACCAAATGTTAAGAAACTCATCCTTAAGAAAATCAACATTGCGGGATGTTGTTTCACGAAGAAAATATTCATGATCTCAATTGGTTCGAAGAGTTTTAATATTTCGTACCAATTGAGTCCTACTACCGCTATAAAGTATATGAACACATCAAGTACTTAATAACGGCGGGATAGTAGGTACGTATACCTATATCATGAATATATGTAGCTCCATGATATGCTTTCATATTCATGGACCCGCAGATGTCTAAGGTGAACGAACGCTAAGGGATTTGATGGACTCGAAATCTTACAAAAAAAATTTTCCTATTACTTTACTAGATAGGCATAACTCACATTTTGCACCTTAAGCCTAGTGAGTTGGTCTTAAAAGGCCATCTTTAGGTAGTTAACTCAATCTTGACCCTTATGATCAAAACGAGCACGTCTAAAACAGATTCAAAAATGAGACAAGGATGGAAGATATTCTATTTCGTCCATTGAAAACACATTTTAATGTGACATGGCAAAACAAATCACCATGCCATATGATGTCTAAGACATCTAGATAAAAATTAAAGAAAACTAACCTTAGGGACAGAAAACAGAAGAAAACATCACACCCCGGGTGCATAGAGAGCATCGGGAAGAGACAACGCAGTCCCTTCAAGGAGCATCGAATGATTTGTCCTTAATTCAAGAACATACCGTTACCTAAAACGACAATTTGTGAACCCATCGTGTAGTGGTGAAAGTTCACAAAAATCAACTCGTTTCCAAACTATGTGCTTGGTTCATCCCGTATCTGTAATCCACTAAGGATCACAGCTAGCAACAAATGTTTGAGAGCCCACATATTATCCAGGAGGGGCTGTGGAAGGAGGTACCTTAATCGACTTAGGACAAGCCTAAGCATAAGACACCTAATTTCCACAACTGTAGCACTCACACATGCGATATGCTTCTCTTTATTTCCTTAATCCTTTTTCCTTTCGCAATACCAATCCTAGGTTCAGAACCTTTTGAGGGAATGGATCCGGACGAACCTGATGTTAAGCTAATCCCATGCGTACTCAACAGTGGGATGAGTTTCAATTCCCCCACTAGATCGACATTGATACAATACGACAAAGTATAACACCTTGATCAATCTATTCTGGAACCACTTTTGGTATGTTTTTAAGTTTTCTAGATACTATTTATTAACAGTACCATCTTTGTCATCCTATAAGACCTACAACCTAATGAGTGTCCTAACATTGCACGTTCATTCAGAAGAAATTGAATCCTATGACATTGTGCATCATAGTCAGTGCTATCAAGTTCTTTTATTAGTAAACAAATTACCAATCTTATTTTAATTGCCATATCTAAAGGTATATATTCTGTAAAGTGGACATTAGGCATATTTTCAAATAAATAAATTATCAAAAACTTCATTATCCATGTCGTATGATCGAAAATTTCACTAAACTCTTAATCATCTCATACAAGCATGAACTAGAAGTTTTTATAACTTATTTATCACAATTTTTCATAAAACAAAATTTATGAAGAATATTACGGTTAAACAAATTAACATTTAAGATATATCATAAAGATATCCAACTTAATGTGAACCAAATTTACATGAAGTTATCTCATTATTTATAACTACTAATATGTCATTTAAGGCCTGTTCTTTTCGTGGGTAAATAAGGTGGGTAAAAGGATGAAGTAGGTTGAAATAGGTTGAAGTGGGTTGAAGTAGGTTGAAGTTGATATATTTTTTTTTT
>NCQV01060248.1:26215-37400 GCA_002740545.1 Lophocereus schottii
TCTGACTGCGTATGCTGAAGCAAACTTCATCATTTAGAGCCATTAAAAACTGATGGGCTTTCTCTTCCTCGATCATCTTGAGAAACTGTTCACCGATCCCACACTCACACTTTCTATAAGAGATCAAGGGAATCGCACCTGATTCTCCAATTCATTCCAAAGATCCATGGACTTAACATAGCACTCTACTACAGCTCCTTGGTTGCATTCAACTGGGCTAGTTTTGAGTTGATGTATCTTTGGCATATTAGCTACAGCATAGCGTTTGTTAAGGTTACTCCATATGAGTTCTGCAGTTTCGACAAAGGCCACGCTGTTGTGTAGCTTTGGTTTAATTACATTCAATATCCATGAGCAAATCATGCAATTCACCATCTCCAATGATTGTAGTTCGCTTATGTTATCTCCCATCGTAGGCTTTGGTTTTTCTAATGTCCCATCAATGAACACCAATTTATTTTTACCTTTAAGAGCCGCTCTTACAGCTCACTCGCAAAGAGCATATTCTTCTGATCAAATATCACCACCGTGATCAGAACTCCTGGCCCTTCTGAAGGGTGTAAATAGTATGGAGAATGATTTTCAATCACAAATTTTTTTTCTTGTCATGTTCGATAATGAAAATTTTTTTTCCCGGTAAGAGTAATGAAAGTAAGGGCTCAGAGCTCTTATACCATGAACGCAAGTGAAGGAGGAAGATGATTATCTTTCATTCACAGCTAGCAAGCTTAGGAAACAAAAATACATGAACCGAGACCTAGTCTCCTTGCATTAGGGAACAAAAATACAACTCCTTGCCTAATTACAATACTCAACATATGCACTTTCCTAATTATAATTGATGACTTATAATTTAGGATAATTATCCTGAATACAATAGATATCTTAGATATCTTAAATTTATCAACATTATTGTTTTGCGAGTTTATAAATATATATTTCCATATTTACTCATGAATACTAAATAATGTCACAAATAACAAATTAACACCTTGTTTGGAGGCCATTTCGCTGCCTGAGCCCTATGGTACATAACTAAATTTCAAATAATTGAATTAAAGTGCACGCGTTCAACATTATTTAATTCTAAACAATTGAAAATTATTTAAATAGATTAAGTTCGTGCTATTGTATAAACTACATGCAAAAGAAAAAACTATTCATGAAATTGGGAGTCATCATTTTTATTTTTAGTATGTAGCATATTGAAACAAAGAAAGTAGAGAAGGGGAAATGAAACCAACCCTCAACCCAAGAGCATTGAACACAAACCCAAAACAAAAACCAAAACCAAAGCTAGGAGTTGAAACAATCGAAAAACCAATACAGATAAAACGTAGAACCACAACCCATAGATAAAGCAATTTCAAGGAGCACAACTAGAGATCAATGCACACGGTCCACATTTGATAGAGCCCAATACGCAACCAAAAATCAAATCTAAATTAAACAAAATAAAAATAGATGAAGGACCTAGCCGAAGCCAACAAAGTCCCATAATAATCCAGTTTAGAAATCTGAAGCAATTGCTTGTGAATTTGACATGGGAAATCAAAATATAAATTAAATTAAGCAGAGCTAGAATCAGTTACACCAAATTTGAGAGTCTAAATTACTAAATTATAAACTGGAACAAAAAAAAAAGTGGAAGGAATTAAGAAGACAAAATGAAAGACCTCTATTACTCATCCTCTTTACTTTTTCTTCCACTTTCTTTTTTTCGATCTTGTTGTTTCTTCTTATAACCAATCTCGAGCCCTTACTGCCCATAATATGGAACTAAAGCTTTTTGCCTGGGTTTGTAATTGTTGTAAAATTGAAGGCCCAGCATTGATGAAAGTGTCAGGATGATGGGTTATCGATGAGAGTGAATGGATGAATCAATGATAATGAACATAGTTATGAGCCAGTTTTGAGAGTTATGGTTGAACAACCAGCGGGGGGCTATTTTATGGACGTAGAAGAAAAGAAACAATTGTAGATCAAGGAGGCAACATAAAAATAATAATAAAGAGAGATGCTACGAGTCGCATGATAGAATAAAATGTATTTCTATATTGGCTAATTTAATTCAAATGCAACATTTTCTAGCTTTCCCTTATTTTCTGCAAAATAGAATAAAATCATTTTAAAATCCTGAAGTAATAATTGTTTTAAGAAACTATGACATAATAAGTGTATAAGAATTCATGATTTTGGGTTGAACAAAGCCCCTACATCTAAATTTTTCTTGTGCTTGTGTAAAATGAAACTAAAAATCCTACAAAAAGAAAAACAAGAAAAGAAAATATATGAACTCACGTGTATAGAAATCATGGTCATAGTTAGCATGTGTAACGGATGCTTTAAAGCCCTAGATTACCGCTAGTGAATGAGTAAGGTTCCATAAGAATTTGCATAAGATATACCCACAAAATCTTAAAATAAGAAAGAAAAAGAAAATGCAAAATCTATTTTGGTTTTTAAAGGCCATTTATGTAACTCAAGGGAAATATCTATACATTCTAACTTTCTACAGTGCTAGAGTAATCTAAGCAATAGATCACATATAAATATAATGTACACATCAAGAAATTCTTAGTTCTTGCTGATGACATCTACACATCATCTTTCACCCTATTTAGAAAATATAAACAAGCTTGACTGGTAGAGTCTCACTTTAGGAAACATGCAACGTGGAACATTCATGCTCATATATTTGAGATATGATAAGGTTCTCTTAATTCATCCTTTAATCATTGAAACCACTGTAGGCTCACCAAGAATCTTAATTCTCTAATAGTGGATACAAAATGCAATATCATAACAGAGAGGACTTCAAAACTATCATAATGGTGCCACAGGATAAAGGTGAAAGAGCGTCAATCAATTTGGGAAATGAAGAGCTAAAAGCCAAGTGACATTAAAGCAACAAACACTTTGACCAAGTGCACCCCACACACTACTCTTCCTACCAGCTATGACAAAATAAGTACACATCATATAAAAATCAACCATTGGAAATGAGTTGAAATAATGAAAACCAAATATATGTAATGATCATGCCAAACAATCTTATTCTCTGGACTTTTTTCTTTTTAAATTTTGAGAATTTTTTCTTCTTATTTTTTTCCTTTATTTTTTCTTCTTGTTTTTCAAAATAAAGTGAGTGAGTAACAGGGAGAAACATAACATAAATCAATTTCTAAGAACTCATAATGAGAAATGGCCAATACAACGAAGAGGGAAAATCTCATAAATAAATCAACAACATCCCTTCATCACACCAAAGAACCAAAATGAACCACCAAATACACCAGCACCCAAAGGCCACCTACCATCCAATATTGAAGTGTTGCGCAACTAAACTTGGCTTAGGTGATATACACATGTTTTGGCTAAAGGGTTTATAACAAATGAAAACAATCGAAAGCTCACCGGGTTAGAAAGGGTCAATCATTCAACTCATGGTAGTAATCTAGCCAATGTGGCGTGCTGATGGGGACCAATCTTTAACTCCAAGGATCATTAAATCACTAAAAAGAGAATCAAAATAATGGATGCTCCTATTTGGATTCAATCTCAAGGTGTTTGATAGGGCTTGGAGTAGTCTCGATCTTCGAGTGAGGAGAAAACCCCTTTATAGAGATGTGGGATCGATTTTAAAAGGGCTTAGGAAAGGTTTTCTACCCTTCAGCTATGTCTCAACTTGAGTAGCTAGATTGCAAACATCATCAAATTAGAGGTAAGGTTGTAAGTCTTCCGTGTTAACAATGTTAGGAGATAAACTCTTGATAAATCTAGCAATTGTGAGTCACAGCTCCACATTCAATTCGACTATCATTTGGAGTTGTTCAAACTCACTAGTATACTCACCTTAAAGTTCTCTTAGCTAAGACATGTAATCTTGAGGTGGAGCTCTTGCTTGTAGGAGGATGGTAGAAACCTCTTATCCATCTGCTTTTTGAGTTCGAACCATGTCTTGATCGTGGACTTAGCTTTCCTTGCGCTATTGCTCTTCAAGTTCTCATACCATAAGGATGGATACGATTTCATCTTAAGAATAGCCACCTTGAAAGACTTTGCATCATTATACTCTATAAGCTCAAACATCCTTTTTATAAATTGAACCCAATTTGGGTAGCTTTCTGAATTGAGGTTTTCATTCGAACTCCGATGCCTTAATCTAGCTCATCCCTTAGATTCATGTTCCTCTTGCCTCCTCTGCTCTCATCATCATAATTTTTATGAGACAATGAGTACGTAATATGAATGGCACTAACATCAAGCTCTCAGTGGTCGTGTTTTAATTGCCTTTGGGAATACAGCCTCTTACTTGCTCAAGCTCTCTGTTGAGCCTTCTCACTTACTCTTGAAGTTCAAGGATGACAGTATGTCTCCTCTTGTCATGGGCTAGCTCAAGAAGGTTGCCTTTAGAATGAGAAGAGTCTCCTTCATTGGCCACGATTGGTAGTGGTTAAAAATAGAACCAGGGGTGAAAAGTTAAAAACAAGGACAACATGGTTGAGTTGAGTGCGGTATGGGTAGCAATCTAGCGTCTTGAGAGTGCCACGGGCGTGCTTGGAAACACGGGGTGGCAATGCCAAATTTCTAGTTTAGTGTTTTTGACTTTTTTCATCCTTTTTGTGGAGTTTAGGGATTAAGTGAGGTGACAAGAGTTAAAGCCTAAAGGAACTATACTTTCCATCGCTTTCAATTGCTTGGGTTACAGATTGTGTTTGGGATATTTTTAGGATTTTTTGTGCACTAATAATGGATGATTGAGTTACGTACGTGAGTGTAATTATGAAATCAAGGCGAGTTTTTAAAGACGAATTTGGGAGTGATGAGTGAGGGTATTTCTGATCAAGCAATTGAGATAAAGGTTTTGATTGAACATCTAACCAAAAGCGGAGTTTTCGGCTCTAATGCCAATCTAATGAGGACAATTCTCAAATCCCAAAGATCTCTAACAATCTAGGTGACTGTCATATTAGAAACCCAAAAATGAGATCCCTAAATGAGATAAAAACTTTTCACACAATCTGTTCTAAAGAATCAGAGCTACCAAAGAGAAATCATGAAGAAAAGACCGTAAATCACTACTTTAAATTGGAGATAATATGAAGAGATTTTAGAGAGAACTCGACCTTTTGCGTTATATTTCATCGTCAAATCAAAGCTGAGCATACATTAAGGGAAATGGGTTTATGACTACCTAAAATAATGAGAATAAATTAATACATTGCTATAGCAAGTAGACCAATGATAGTTTGAAAAAATATATTGGGAAATAAATGAAAAAATCGAAAGACAATAGAGAGATGTACTCAAGCAATGGGGGTTTTGGCACTTTAAGCCTCTTCTTTGATGTGTTTAGATTCATTCTATAATGCTAAAAGCAAATGATTGTGACTATATCTTCCTCAAATAGAGCTAAAGCCCAAATTGCTCTAAGACTAGATTTTATGCACCCTCATCTTTATTTTGGTCATTCCTCTATCACAAGGGTATTCAATGCCAATTTTTAGGACATAGGGTCGAAATAATTTTACAGAATTATGAAAGTGAGGACTTGCATCTATTGTGCACCACTATGACATGGAGTGAATTCCATTTTCCAAATAAAGGAATAAAATGCATGTCGATGAGTCCAGTGGATTTAAAGGCGCATCTATCCAAAGATAAACTAAGAAAGAGAATCCCTAATTAGAAGAAAACCTCCAATAGAGATAAATCAATACTTGAAATGTGTGACCAACAGCTGAACCCAAGAGGATATATCTAGGATAAATATCAAACCACCACCTAGATTAAATCAACCTACCCTCTAACCCTCTAAAGCCTTAGCATCAAGGATTAGATTAAAAGGAAAACTCAAATCACCAACCTCCTAAGAGAGATGAACAATTTGAGATTTTGAGGAAACCAAGCTTCAAGCTTCTCATCATTCATCAAATCTAATTTTTTTATGGAGGTAATGGAGTCTACAAATACCCAATAAGAAGGGGAATTAGCTACAAATTAGTGGGGCAAGTACAGCAATAGGAGGCTTATAAAATAGCCTAGGAAAATAAATCAAGATACGTAAGATAATTACAATCACTATGCGCTGTATTTTCTAGGATTTATCCTTTATCTTCTAGAGAGCCTTGAGTGGGCTCTACTCTTCCAAATGAGGTGATGCCACTTGTCAACACTTTCCTCGTGTGTGAAGAATCAGCTTATGCTGATTCATGCCTAAAATTACAACTGTAACCTCCTTAATTAAGCCCAGAATCAGAACCGTGCATTTTTCAGTTCTAGACTAACCCTTACTCTGTATTTAACTCATAACTTTCTTAATACTTAGAATTTGGGGTGGATTCAAGACTGGCTACGAAATAGACATCAGAGGCTTTCCATCCATGTATAATTTGTGAAAATTAAAGCTCATTTTCTAGGTAAAACTGAGCTAAAAATGACGTAAACTATTCTGCCTGGAAACTAAAAATGAGCTAATAAAGGTGGTTTTGGGAGGACTAAGTGATTAATTCCTTGTTTGGGGATACTAATGTCCTAACCACCTTTTCGAGCCCTACTTGGATGTTTTTTTAAGGGCCCCAGGTCAGTATTGAACTAAGGGGACCTAATCCTTGATCTAGGGATAATATTTGGCCAACTTGGGTCAATAACCTTACTAGTGAAGGTAGGTCCAAGTGCGGAACTTGCTTTGCATGAAACCCTCTCCCTTGAAGAGGATTTGTGCTCAAATCCTTAGGGTTGAAATCCTATGAAGTCAACCTTGCATGCCCTTTACTATTCTTATGAAACCCCAAAGTACTATGTATTCCTCTCTTCTTGAATGTGTAGTAGTTGTTGAAGATCTTTGGGAGAACATCAAAGCAATAAGTAGCTCTGTTATGCTTCATGAGCTCATTGAAGATCTCAACATACTCATCATATGAAAGCTCAACCTCATCACACTCAGAAAGTGTCACTTGGGTCTTGATTGCCCTTATAAGAGATTTCTCCAAAAACCATTTTGATGGACAAAGGGATGGGTTTTTTTTTTTGGGGGGGGATTTTATCCTTAAGCTCTTCGTGAGCTATAAGGGGTAAAGGTCTCACTTCCTCAGTTGTGTTTGGCTTCACCATTAATAAGGCAATTGGAGGGTTGCTCTTACTAGTGGCACACTCTTCCTGTGTTTCACTCTTGTGGGAACATTTCTCACTTCCCTTCCTTGGTCTAGCTTTGTGAGGTTTCGGTGGAGATAAACGGGCTAATGTGAGGTTTTTGCCATTATGCTTAAGTGCATAAGTGTTAGCATGTCCATCGTAGACCACATGGTTATCAAACAACCAAGACCTACCATGTAATAAGTAACATGCATCCATATAAAGTATGTACTTCATCACAATAGGGACCAATTAAGAACAAAATAAGAGCTTGCCTCGAAGTGACTACCTCATTGCTTGGTCCTAACCATCGAAGAGTATGTGGAGTAAGATGCTCTTGGGTGGGAATTTGAAGCTTGTCAATGAGTGTGCTGGAGGCCACAAATGTGCAACTTTCAACATCTATGATTAAACCACAGACCTTGCCTCCAACGGTGCACCTTGAGTTAAAGATATTCTCCCTTTGGCTATCTTCATAAGGAACCTTTGTGGCATGTAGGGACTTATTCATTAACAACATTTCTCCAACATCGAGGGTCACCAAGGTAGAACCATGATTTTCATCATCTTCTTCACTTGATTCTTCTTTAATTGCTCAGATCTCTTCTACCCCCTTAATTATAAGGGCCTTTTTGTTGGGGCAATCAACTTGAAAATGCCCAAAATAGAGACACCTAAAACATTTCTTTCCTTCCAACTTCTTTGGAGTCTTAATAGTGTTCTCTTACCCTTATCAAGAGCTTTCATTTAAGGAGGTAGGGTTTCAACTTGAATTTGGTTGGAAAGGCTTGTACTAAGAGGAGTGTGAAAGGACTATCTTCACGTAAGTTCCTTCTTAACTTTGATAACTAAGTGGCATACATCATCAAATGATAAGTAAGGATATAATTCCACTTTGCTAGCAATGTTAGCAGATAACCACTTAATGAATCTAGCAATCTTGAGTTTAGGTTCTTCATCTAAGTTGACCAACATTTATAGTTGTTTAAACTCCTTAATTTACTTTTCTACCTTTAGGTTCTTTGGTTGAGAGGGGTGATCTTAAGGTAGAGTTCTTGTTTATAAGAAGGGGGTAGGAATCTCTTGTACATATGCTTTTTGAGCTTAGATCAAGTTTTGATTTTGGATTTGGTTTCTTTAGCCCTACTCTTCTTCAAATGTTCATATCATAATGAAGCATACCCCTTTATCTGAAGAATAACCAACTTGAAGGTCTTCTCATCATTGTAATCTTTGAGTTCAAAGATCCTCTCAATGACTTGAGCCCTATCAAGATAGTTATCTGGGTTAAGATTACCATTAAATTTCGAGGCCTCAACTTTGACATCCCGAAGTTTATCCCTTCGATGCCGTAGTCTTACTGGTCTTCCTTCTTTTTCATCAAAGTCTTCATGGGAGGAACAGTATTAGATATCAATAGGGCGAACATTGTAGCCTCATCGGTAAGTGTTTCATGGAGTGGATTCCCTTACTAGGGCAACCTCTTGAGTGAGTTTCCTCTTTTGCTCTTGAAGCTCTACAAGTGCCCTACCTATCTCATAGACTTGCTCAAGAGGAATGTTTAAGGAGTGAGAGGGATTACTCTCACTATTTATAGTTAATAGAAAGGTGAAAGGAGGAAAAGGAGAGGAAAAACAGGGGAGACATGGGCGCACTAAAGGAGCACAAGTAGAAAAATAGTGAAAAGCAAGGGGGGCATGGTCATGCTCTATGGCACGGGGAGATTGTGCCAAATCTCTGGAATAGAATTTAAGAGTACAAGAAGGGCGCACGGAAGTGTGAGACAGCATGGGGTGGCCGTGCCAAATCTCTAGGTCAAATTTTCAAAATGCAAGATTCTAGCACGGGGCAGTAGTGCCAAATTTCTAGTTTCGTGTTTTTGTCCTTTTATGGTGTTTTAGGGATATGTTTAGGTTAGGTTTGTATTTGGGCCATAATTAGGGTTCTTTTTGGACTAGGTAAGAGATTTGAATAGGAAGAACTAATTATAAAATAATATAAAAGGCAAAAACTTTAAACAATTGTAACACAACAATGGATGTAATGAATGCTTACCAAGAGATAGGTTCATTGTGCTCTGATACCAAATGACATGAAGTGAATTCCATTTGTCAAAATAAAGGAATGAAATGCATGTAGATGAGTCCAATGAATGTTAAAGGCCAATCTCTCCAAAGATAAACTGAGAGAGAGAATCTCAAATTAGAAGAAAACCTCCAATGGAGATTAATCAATACTTGAATTGTGTGACCAAGAGATGAATCCAAGAGGATATATCCACTATAAAGGTTTAACCACCACCTAGAATAAATCAACCCACCTCTAACCCTCTAAAGCCTTAGCACCAAGGATCAGATTAAAGGGAAGACTCAAATCACCACCCTCCTAAGAGAGATAAAGAATTTGAGATTTTGAGGAAAATGAAGCTTTAAGCTTCTCATATCATTCATTAAATCTGGTTTTTTTTTATAGAGGTAATAAGGTTTATAAATACCTAATGAGAGGGGGGAATTAGCTCTACATTAGTGGGGCAAGTGGACCAATGGGATGCTTACAAAATAACCTAGGAAAATAAATCAAGATGCATAAGATAATTACAATCACTATGAGCTGCATTTTCCATGATTCATCCTCCATTTTCTAGAGAGTTTTGAGTAGGCTTCACTGTTCCAAATGAGGTGATACCACCTATCAACTCTTCCCTTATGTGTGAAGAAGCATCCCATGTTGATTAATCCCCAAAAGTATAGTTGCAACCTCCTTAATTAAGCCATAATTAGAACCATGCATTTTCCAGTCTTAGATTAACCCTTGCTCGGTATTTAACCTATACCTTTCTCAATGCTTGGAACTTGAGCATGATTCAAGACTGTTTTAAAATAGATATCCAAGGCTTTCCACCCATGTATGATTCATGGAAATTGAAGCTCATTTTCTTGGTAAACACTAAGCTAGAAATGACATAAATTATTCTACCCAGAAATTAAAAATGAGCTAATAAAGGTGGTTTTGGGAGGACTAAATGATTAACTCCTTATTTAGGACTACTAATGACCCAATCATATTTCCTTACCCTACTTGGACCTACTTAAGTACCCCAAGTCAATACTGACCTAGAGGGACCTAGTCCTTAACCTAGGGCCAATATTGGGCCAACTTGGGTCAAGATCCTTAGTAGTGAAGGTAGGCCTAGGTTCGGAACTTGCTCTGCATCACATTATGTTAGAGCCAAACTTAACCCACATTCAGAGAATTTACAAGGTAAACCTTGCATCATAAGAGTTATGACTTTCAGCATTTTCGGGAAAGAAAAATGTGACGTACCACTAGAATTTATTCCATATTCCTACGATTGCCCAGGCTTCCTAATAAAGCATGGAACACCCCAAATGGACTTCATTTCATATGAGATAAGTCAAGCCAAAGATGGAGGTAGTGCTAGAATAGTGGTGTTCTTTTTATGAGGAGCTAGGTTTGGACTTTGGTGAGGATGAAGGAGTGGCCAAAACTTGGTTTGGGGTATGGTATATGTCAGTTGCAAAACAGAAGAATGTCTCTATCATATTATTATAATCTACATTCTAAATGTGATTTCGAAGTGAATCCTAACAAGGTCTAAAGATGCAATCATGGAAGAGACACACATAAAAGAAAACACGAGACTAAATATGATGAATTAGTCATTAAGGGTCAAAGTCTCACGGGTAGAGTCAAGATAGACTGCTTTAAAAATGTTAAGGGTTTGAATGCGGGCATAAATGTCACACTTTTGACTAAGTTCTATTATGTACATCGTACCAATATACCACCTAATAGCCAAGTTAAAAGAAAACATAGTTAGCTAGGCTGAGTATATTCCCCAAAAAAGAAACAAATTTTTTTTTAGCTCTTAAAATGTTTCTTTTTTAAATAAGGCTTCGCTTTATGCCAAGATCATACTATATCATCATTGGGAGTGAAAGAAAGTACAAACACAAAAAATAAAACTAAAAATAAAAATGATTAGAAAAAGGAAAAGAAAACTCAAATAGAAACAAAAATGATAGAA
>NCQV01060262.1:4432-15712 GCA_002740545.1 Lophocereus schottii
TAAATCCCAAAAAATCAAGGTCAAACCCTGGAAAAGAGAGAAGAACCTGACTGAGAAAGGATTAAGAGTTATATATCTGAAATCCGAAGTTGTATCTCTTTCTTTGAAGAACACGTACATACCATATCTTCCAATGTTATTTCCTAAAGAACTCTCTCTCGATCTAAACAATTGTGTACATACGAATGGAGGCGTAAAGGTCAATATAGACTGGATTTAGATTCAAATCAATCTGTTAACAACTTTCAGATGTTTTACCAGATCGGATAAGTAACTCATCCTACTATGAAAGTTCCTAAAGAAATCCCAATTAAGGATTCATCATCAACAGTAGCAGCAGCAATAATAGACTAGAAACAGTGTTCTAATTCATACATAGGATTGTTCACCAAACACCTTTTTTTACTTTTTTTTTTGGGAATAGTATATGTTTTTGCTCCCCTTACTTGCAGAAAACTAGCTAGCTAGAATCATAGAGAGCAGAAAACCAGCTACAACTCAAATGACATGCATGCTGGTTCTTTTTTAGTTCTTTTTTAGTTCTTTTTTCCCTAAAAATTCACACACAGAGAAGCAAGCATGAACAGAGCAGCTCAATAGATCAACTGCTTGTATATCTTTACCCTCTTTGAGATCAGAAGAAAAATAGTAAGAAGCCCAAAAAAAAAAAACAAAGCATCCAGTGAGTTGTACCTTATTATTGCTTTCTTGTTTTTGATATAAAATCCAAGCTATAGCAGTCGTTTCTTGGCTTGTTCCCTCAAATTCAGGAACAAAAGAAAGATGCATATATGTCGCTACAGTTGCCCCGTGAAGTTGTGCAGATTTATCTTCATCATGTCAAAAGAAACCCTAACTTTGAGAGAGAGAGAGAGAGAGAGAGAGAGAGATTTATGGCAAAAAGGCATTCAATGCAAGAAATTTGTGTGGAGGGGAGATTGTGAGGAGGGAGAAGAAAGAAAAGCAAAGGACAAATGTGTTAATAAATGAAGGGTGAAGGTACACACACTGAAACAGTATTGAAAAGAAGAAGGGATTTAATTTCTTTAAAAAAAATTTAAAAAATGGTGCAAAGCTCAGAGTGGGTATGACCCCTACAACTTTCTGATATTAAAAGAGGAACGATATATGTCTTGTTATAAGATCTTAGTTAAAATTATATGTTATACGATTTAAAATTATCAAATTTTCAATAGCTATATGTGACTATCATGATTTGTGAAATTTCGACATTTGTCGGCTACGCCGATAAGTACAAATGATATATTATTCGAATAAACTCTATCCATAACGACATGTTATATGCATAATTTTATAATAGTAAGAATTTATGAATAAAAAGGCGATTTAACACATTTTATAAATAATATCACCCTTCTAATATTCAACGAGACCATTTTTTTCCAATTTAATAGAGAATAATATAATTTTGAAGCCAAAACAAGATAAACTTAAGAAATATCTTGTAATAAGATATTTTTCATTTTGGTTTGTGTAACGTATTTATAAGGGTTTTGTGGGGTTGTCACAATGTTTGCCCTGTGCATTCACCTTGACTCCATTCATGCATTATGAACGGAATGGACTACTCTTGCTTGCTAGTGTAGACTGTAGAATAGACACTAGTGTTTCTGTACCTCCTCCATGTAAGATTTAAACAAACCTATTGGATGGTGTAGATTAGATCATATTTAAGAACCAGTTTAACTAAAAATCTATACTCATGATTAAAAATTTAAGAGTAAATTTTATACTCTAACACAACTCAACTATTACGACAACCACCAACGACAATAACTATCATCACTATTATCATCATCATTATTCTTATGAAAATAATAAAGATCTTATCACAAACATCGAAAAAAAGGGGTTTTCATTGACCTAAGAAGTAAAACCTATTACATGATGTGCTAAACTGAAAAAAAATATTATGATTGAATAGTCAAGTTCGCTCTACTGGTCACAAATTAAGTAAACTCCTTTATTATTTAAAACTTTTTACAGCTATAAAACTATATAATACTTTTTCACTGATAGGATGTCAATTATATCCACCAATGAAATAAACAAATATTCAAACTCCACAACTGATAATTAATTGTAAACTATTAACAATTTGGTGACTTAAAGTTACATATTGTATTAATTTAGACCAATAGATGACAATTTTTTGTGTTTTGTTGTAAGACCTTTATTGTCACCGTTTTTTTATTATCACTAGTAGAAACATTAGTTTATTAATTTTATTATATTGTTATTATTGATTTTTTTTTGGGTACTATATTATATAGTACCATGGGTCCATATCGTAGTAGTGGGTGTGGTGGTAGTGCCGGTAGCATTAGAAAAAAGTATAATTCGGCAAACCTTTAATTGTTGACTGCTCAGGAGATGAAATGGGCTAGGCCGTAGGGTTGGGCCCAACTGTATAAGTACTATAATATTATACGTGAAGACCTACCATGCATAGGTTAGGGCCTAGCCTTTCTTGATCGTCACCTTCTTGCATCTTGATTGAACGTTTAAGTAACCCATACCATTTATGATTCGTTGGAAAACTTTGACCCGATAGCACGAGCTGAATCTAACTTAAAGTTACTGAGAGAAACATGAATTGAATACAAACTGAGTCGATTTTGATCCAAAGTCGATATGATTTGGCCATTTAATTTGAAAACTTGTTGTTTTTCAATTTTGAGTGAATATAAATTATTTTCAAGGCTCACGCGAAATTGGTCATTCATTAAACGGGTTAACCCGAACTAACCCATTACTCAGCTCTGGCCTCCCATTGAAACATTTGATTTGTATGTTATCTTATCTCATATTTTAGTAGTTTAGTTCTAGCAAGTTACATTTTATGTTTAATTACTGTTTTCACACATGGTCCAATAAAGTCTGTTTGAAAATATAGGCACAACAAATTTCAAACTTGCTTGAATTGGTCCAATTAAATTGATTTGAATTCAAATGAAAACCAAATTGATGTATTTACAACTCTAACATTGCATCCGATTAACCTTGAATCAAATGAATAATTATGCGTCAATTTTATTAAAAGGGCTACCTAATTGTTGTATCACTTACCATTTCAAAAATTTAAAAAAAAATTATTGAAAGGTAGGGAGGATGTTGCCCTATTGAGGGTAGCCTCATAGTAGAGTGTTTGGTTTAATTTTCACAAGAGATAACAAAGTTTGATTCTCTTTAAATTAATGATTATATTAGCTACATGTATATCAATGGTTCGGTGAATTTAAATTATATAATATATCAAGTAGGCTAATACAAGACACTTTACTTGTACATAATATTTATCATTTATCCTTTTATTCATAGCAACTTGGAGTTATATATTCAACTTTGTACGTATACATATATTTTGATAATATTAGGGTAGAAAACTTGTTTCTGAGACTTCAACTGTTAATTTCATGACAAAATCCATAAAATTACTTGCTGCAAAAGTCCATAAACTTGGTGGCTTCCTTCACGCCCTGGAGAAATGCAAATTCTTCATTTCAAACTCACTTTCCACCAAAAAAAAATTTTAGTAGGTCTCATATAATAATCGATCTCTCTGCAGGTAGAAATGTCTCTAAAGATAAGAAAGTGTACATGCATTTTGATCTCCTCAGATTTCGTGATATTCAGACTGGGAGTTGTAGTATGTTGTGTTGTCTTAATTGTAGCAGGATGGGTAGATAGTATTTGAGTTTCTTGACATGATTTATGTCAATACACAAAAAAACAAGAGTAGTTTATTCCCCCATGAATCAAGATTACCAAAATAATGGTTGACTTTAGAACCAAGACACATAGAAAACACTGTCCCTGGCCCAGGCCGAAATTAAGCAGCATTGTCTACGCTAACCCTTTAACTAACAGCAGGTATACATGCACATCACCCACAGTGTTATACCACTAAGCTTTATGATATACTATACTAATTAAAGAAAACAGCTTAGGTCAATATAAAACACATCTGCATTCTGAGCACCTCTGCGGGCAGTAGCGATGGCTGCAGAACTATGTCCTTACATCTGCATATCCCTAACTCCGTTGGAACTCACATTAGGAGTTATTGTTCTGTATCTGTAGACCAAGCATGTCTTTGTTACCAGGAAGGTAGCTTTTAAATTGACCATTTGATTAGCTGAGGTTCATACATGTTAAAAATATTAAACACCAAATCCACACAAATACGTATTTGATATATATATATAATGCAAATGCTTCACCCGAAAACCCTGAATACGTTTATAGATCAAATTAAAAAAAAAGCTTTTACAATCAGCTCTGTACATCCATATGCAGCAATCTTATCAGCAAAAGCAACTCAAACTATCACTCAGAAACAGGGGGGGTGAGTGTGTTATAAAACTCATTTCTAAGCCTTCAGCCATCAGTTTAAGCTTTTGATTGAGATGGTTCTTGAACACTCTGATATCATTCTAGATTCATCGAGAAGGCCCCATAGGAACCTCGAAATGAATTGGTGGATTACGCATTGGGGGTGGGGGTCCTCGCTGGCCCGGTCCATTGGGTTCTCTGTCTGAGTCAAGTCGTCTTTTCAAGGACACCACCTCCTTGCCAACAGCAACAGACTTTTGATCAAGATCAAGGTTTTCTGTGAGCCTTGCAGAAACTATCTTCCACTTTCCATCTTGGCTCCTAGTTAGCCATGCCCCTTTTTCATCAGTCAAAAGCAACAAATTAACAACAATTTCTTGTTACTCCCCTCAAAAAAATGTTTGACCACACACATATGTATGGAAATGTCATGTTTCATATGATATCTGACTCTGCCATTTCAAGTATTGAAGGGATCGATTGTATAACAACAACAACGAAAACAACTCTCAGTGCGGGTTCCGTTTGCGCAGGGTCGCGGGGAGATTCAAATATATGCAGTCTTACCTTTATAGGTATCACTAACCACAAAGAGACCGGTTCCAACAGACACACAAAGGATTTGAGAAAGAAATTTTGGATTTGAAAATCTTTTGATGGAAAAAACTGTAGCAGAATATTGAAGGGATCGACTGTCAATGCTTATGCAAAAAATTATCAGATGCCGACATTAGCTCAGAATTAGACAATATATGCAAGATTTGGCTGTTTGCACCTAAATTAAAGAGTGGAGCATGCATGTCTATAATGGACTATTAAGTACCCGATCAAAAACAGGATCGACCATGGTTGTCTCATCCTAGACAAGTTTGACAAAAACTACCACCAAGAAAGAAACATTACCATTACGAGCTGCACCCAATGAAGTTACAAAACCTCTTATCAGAAAGAACAATGCCAAAGCAGCAACAAACAACAAAAGCCATTTCAAAAACTTCTGCATATTTCACTCTTCAACAACACCAAAAAGATGGACATCACTGGCATGGACATACAGAGTGATTCATGCCTTGACATGATCTAATCAAAAAACAATGACAGCAGTTCTCTTAAATTGAATTAATACGTGCACATTATTACTCAGAAGTGGCAAGTTTATCAAAATGATAGTTGACTTCAGAACCAAGATGAAGACACGTTCCCTGGCCCTGATTGAAAGGAACATTCTCTATTTTTATAGATGCTCTGTATGTTCTCTGCATAATTCATATGATTTACTAGCAACAAAATATATTTCAAAGTATTATACCGGTCAGAAAAACTAAGCTATATTTTGTAATACTCTTAGGGGCAGCTGTTACTCTTAGTATATGTAGCACATTGGATGGACATACGTTAGATGGACCGCAATCTGTTCTGGGTAGAGCTGGGAAGGTTTGACTCGACATGATAATCCGACTTGAACCGAACTGATTTCGACCCAAAGTCGACACGATTTAACCGTTTAGTGTGAAAAATTGCTATTTTTTAATTTTGAGCAAACCTGAACTAATTGTGAAGCTGACACGAATTGACCCGTCTATTAAATACGTTGACTAGACCCGAACCGTTCCCACCTCTAGTTCTAGGTAACCTTTAGTCTGAAAAAATCTTCTATGTTCTGTGTGAAAATGATTACAAATCCTAACATGGATGTTCACACAAAAATGTCAATTAGTTTTCATGATGAATTCAGCATTAAGCACATATGTGTCTGAGATTTTGATAGCGTGGGCATATTTGGTTGCGGAAGATGTGAAATGGGCCGGCTGGGCCGGGCCGGGCCAGGCCTAGGATGGCAACTAAGAAAGTGGGCCCCATTCTCTTTTCTCTTTTTTTTTTTTCAAAATTTTTTTGTGGGTGTTTTGGCAATGAGATTGGATTAGCACCCCACAACTCAGGATCAAGTCAAACCAAACATTGTTCTAAGACTCCATCCGAGGGTGCAGCTAAGAAAAGTACCAATATATGCATAACCTAATAATATCAGAGGTACAATATAATTGAATTGCAAATAAGTTGTTTTCGTTAGGGCAAAAAATAAAAAAACGCAATAAAAACAAGCTTTATTTGAAGTGATACTACGTATAAAAAGAGAGAATTTGTCGAGCATGCTACTAAACAGGTGAATATGGATGGGGTAGAAGAACAACGAATTCATAATCATTTGGTTTCATATAATACTGTGGATTCTTCTTTGGTGGCGAAGGCCAACCATACCCACCACGAGGAGGCGTAGCTAGGGCGCCCAAGAAAAGGCAAAGGTATGTTTAATATTGTCATTGTTAAGTGTTGTTAACAAATTTCAATACCGAATCCTTAAAATGTAAATGCAAATGCTTCACTAGAAAACCTGATCGAAGGCAAAGCGTACAGTGCTACATTTTATTACGTAAGTTTGACGAAAAGAAGTACCATCGACAGGAACGAGAGAAAACATAACAATGGTGTTCGTTAATATTTGAAGTCATAATATGTACAAAATGAGAAAATGTTGAAAATCCTACTAAACAGGTGGATGAGGTGGAGGAACAGCGAATTCATGATCATCTGGGTTCATATAATGCGGTGGATTCCTCAGTGGTGATGAAGGCCAACCATACCCACCATCAGGAGATCTAAGACGCCTTTTCTGAAGTGCAACCCTGTTGGTAACAAAGAGAGTTTCTCCACAATCAAGCTGATCATGTTCTTTTATTAATTTGGCTCTAGGAACAATCATTGACGAGCCATCTTTGCACTTGGCTAGGTACCACCCATTTTCCTGATCATCTGCAGACGAAAACAAGACAAAGAATATGATTATGTAACAATCCAAAAAGGTTCATATCAGGCAACAGCACCAACTTATGCGGGGTCTAGAGAGATTCAGATGTCGACAATCCTACTTCTCCAGGCATCTCTACCTACAGAAAGGCTGATACGAAGCATCTCAATCAGAATATGCTAAACTTAAAAAAATATTTGAACAGAAATGAAGTTTAATTACATTCAGGAGATGCACCAGAAGAATTCCCTAAAACGACTGCAATAAAGAAGAGTGCTAATGCTGTAGCAACAAGTTTTTTGAGGCAGTTTTCCATGTTCGAGCTGCTAATACCGGGTCTTCTGAGTCTGTAATGAGAAATATTGCTCCTACAATTTCTTTATATATGAACAAGGGTGCTGCACTGTTGACCTCATGAATTTGTTCAGGAAATTATGCTGCAATTTCTTCCCTTCTGATTTTCAACTTGCTTGCGCGTGCCTGCAACTATGGTTGCCTCAGGCATTATCTAAATAATTGTTGACTAACTATTGATTGTTGAAAGCACCTTCTCTATTAGACTAAAGACATGGGTTGTTTATATTTACTTTGCATCTGGATCTGTCACAAGGGACTTAGGCTAGTAGTTAGGATTGAAGTTCTGAGTACCTTAGGTCCCGGTTTGATTCCCCCCCTCCCCCTCTTTGTATTGCGTCTGGACCAGGTCTGAGCAGAATGACGGAGCATATTCAGCTACGCTAGTTTTCGTTTAAGGTCAGTGATGCCATTAATATTGGTTAGAAAAGGCTTTAGGTTAATTTCTTGGGTAAGGTTGACTACACTCTGAATAAATTGAACTGTTTTACTTTGAGTCTAATTTGACTGGATTAGTATTGATGCAGAACAAAATGTACATATTCCTGAAACCATCCATTGAGGTCTCGAATGGAACTAGTATTTTGATCATAACGTAAAAACGTCTCTGATCAAGAGATTTTGAATTCAAATCCATCACACGCATTGTAAATGCGTGTCATCAGAGATTAGCTATTGTTGATGGCGGACGGATACTATTTGATCTCAGATTCCTCCTCCTCCTCCTGCTGAAGTTGAGGGAAGGCATTTGAAAGACTGTAGTTCACTAGTTCTTTTACCCTCTTCCTCGCCTCTGAAACTTAGCATCTTTTTCATCTGAAGGTCTCCGACCGCTCTTGCTCGCTGCCCCACCGCCTTTTCTGCAACAGCCAGTCATACTTTTCTCCAGCAGAACCTGCACATGAAGTTCAGTTGATGCAAATGCAAATGAAAAACCAAGTTACACAAATATAACAGATGTTCAAAAAAGTAAAGGAAAAATCGTGGGTATTGAGGAATCACTTTCTCTACTAGCAGGGATGTTTGCAGAGATGAAACTGCCTATATCTGAGTCTCCCCGAGTCCCGCTGAAGGGAGACCTATACTGAATAAGTTGTTGGTCATCCAAATTTTAATTGGAAAGTTGGATTAAGATAATCGAAACTATTTGCACGCATCAGCATCATGCACAAAGGAAATGCACGTACGATACATGATCACCTATACAACATATTTTGAAAGTTTGACATATACAACATATATTCTGCCCCAATATACAACATATAAATAGGTTGAAAGTTTGACATATACAGTTTATAAAATACAGATAGGTTTAAATTACTTTACGCATTTTGCTCATATTTTGAATTATTTAAGCCAATTTTCCTTTATAATTTAAATTTATGTTCCTCAAGGTTTAAAATAAAAGGACAATCGATCGATAATGAGTCTTCTTCATCGCTAGAAATAATTTTTTTTTAAACAATGGTAAACGGTAAAGAAATATTAAACGTCTCTTCTCACAAGAGTACGTTTAGCAACATCATCAAAAAGAATATCCATATATATATATATATATATATATATATATATATATATATGTTAAAAGTTGGATAGAATCAATGTATGAGTGCCATGTGTCATGCCACTTAGGATGCCATGTGTAATGCAGCCTAGAATTAATTCGCTACTTAAATGTCCATTTATAGTTTAACTAATGCAATGCTCTTTTATGTTAAAAAATGACTTTTTGGATATCTTATATATTTATTAGTATACCATAATAAAATATTCATTACATTAATAAATTGAAAAGATGGTCCATAAAATTTTCCCATAAAAATAGATGTTATAGATACTAGAGAATTTTGACAAGAAAGTAGTAAATAAATAATTATATTATGAAAACAAAAGGAATTTAAAGTGATTTAAAAGGAAAAAATAAAAGAAACAATAATAACTCAAAAAAATAATAATTATCTTGTTCTGAAATTTTTACTACTTTTAAAATTGAACATTTTTATTGCTTATTTATGTTTAATTGAACTTAAAATAGGAATTGAACAAACTTTTTGCGTGCACTTTTCACATATCTTATGTAGTCATTAGTAAGAAGATAATATAATTTTTATTAAATTAAGATAAATAAAAAGGTTGGTCCATTTATCTACTAAAACTTGCCCACAAAAGAAAAGACGTCTCATACATTAGGCAATATTCAAACAATAGTACATAAATAATTATGATGCCTATATAAAAGGAATTTGCAATAATTTAATGAAAAAAGAAAAAGAAACAATGATAACTCAAAAAAATAGTTATTTTCTAATGCAATATCAATTCTATATATTAAAGTGGCCAAATGCCGCATAGCTGTTACTATTTAGTTAAAAAATATATTCTCCAAAAATATAATCGTTACAACAAAAAAATAATCAATCTAACCTTATGAAATAAAAAAGTTGAGTTCAAATTAAGAATAAAGAAGAAGTTGTTACAACAAAAAAATAATCTAGCAAAGTGTTCAACTTTTGATAATTAAATAATTGAACATATCGATTTATTTTTACTATTTAAAAAGAAACTATCTATTATGCTATTAATATATTGAAAAAATGATTGAATTATGTTCTTGCATCGTAAGGATATAATCCTAATATCTACGAAAGAGTGAAAACATCTCCGACGAAAAGAAGCCAGTAATTGAGTGAACAAACTTTGACAGCCAGTCTATTGCCAAAGCACCAAAGATGTGATTAACGTGAACTTATGAACTTCAGGTTAGCCAAGCTTGCACGCTTTAATGATGTTCTCGAGTTGCCGAGGTATCTGGATACTTCCTTTGAGAGCCCCGATCACAACTAGATTATCACCTTCGACAACTAAATCTTTGAACCTTGCCTAGATTGCTGTGCTTACACAGTCTTTCAGAACGCGGGCTTCTGCCACTACAGAAAAGTGCCCGTAATAAGATGCTCCCGCCTTAAATAGTTTGCCTATCCAATCACAGATACCTGCCGTTGAGGAGTTGATGAGGGATTTATTAAAGTTGATTTTAACAGATTCCAGAGGGGTGGACGCCACCTCGCAAAGACCACCACAATAACCTTACAGAGCAGGCTTAACACATTAACAGATACCAATGCCATACCCATACAGTTTTCTCATGGAAACCATTGTCAGAATCAGCATGTCTCTCGGTTAAATCATTGGCAGTATTATCACCAGCTCCCCACAATAAAAATGAACATCGGATAGTCACTGAGCCCAAACAAAAAACACCTTTTAAGATAGAGAGACCATTGAGGCCCAGTTGATGAGGGACACAACCAACATCTAAATCACATACATGAATGATTAAACCAAACATTCGAACTCATGAGTTGATGCAGTTTCTGACATGATTCTACTTCACAAGTAATTTTGAATACAAAGAGATGAACATGACAGGCTTCTATTTCTAATACAGCTCCAACATCTGCTCACCTAGGAAAGGAAAAAAAAAAACCAAAAAACACCCTTCGATGATCCTGTCCAAGGATGCATATTTCATACTGTCCGATCTAAGCTGTCAATCTCTTCTCTTTGCATCCCACCTAGATCTGTTCTCTTAGAAATGATCAAGTATCAGCAAGCACAGACCTCACTGTCACGTAAAACTCCATCTACAATGGCTGTCAATGTTCAATTTGTATATTCAACTCCTACGGCAGAGCACATGATCACATGTAAAGCTGGTTCTTGCTCTCATGCACGACACGTTGATGTTCAGTGGGTATCTGGTA
>NCQV01060278.1:0-15585 GCA_002740545.1 Lophocereus schottii
GACTTTGAAATGAATCACTCAGTAGATTATGACTCACTCTGCAGATTTTAGATAACGTGATGTATTTAAAGGAAGAAGGAAAAGAGTCACTCAGTTGGCGTGAACTGCTCTGACTTTGAAATGAATCCGTGTTCATCTTGGCTCTCCTAGAAATTCCATCTATCCAAAGAGAAAAGAGAGATCTCGCCCTTACTAAAGACATATTGTTGTTCAACAATCTAACTTATAGTCCACAAGTCAAATTTAAGAAATTAGGGTAGCTGGGATGGTAAATCATGGGGAAGCATGCCCATGTGATAAACCTATGATGTTTTCACCATTATTTGTCTCATTTTTACTTCATCCTCCATATTATTTCTCACGTTATTTTATCCAATATGTAAACACCCAAGTAAATGATCCTCAAAATGAGTTCATTGACATTGCCCATTTGTCATAGAATGAGTTGGGAGACAATTTTGATTCAATAGAATTTGGAAAATATTTAAGGACCTAAAGATGGATGGCATAGGAGAATATGTAAACTAGTTTTCCTTTGAGGTGAATCCATGTTCATGCTTTTGATTAGATATATTTATAAGATGCTAGTACTTTCATTTCATGATTCCTCTGCTTCTTGTTATAAATTACTCAGTAGACTATTTACATTAGGAATGCATAGGAGAATATATAAACTGGTTTTTGTTGCATATGAGGTTGGTTTCTATGTACTTGTACTTGTTATTTTGTGATGCTTTATTACTAATGGTGTTTTGAAATGGCATATAGTTGTTAATTTTACTTGTTAGATATGTATACAAGCTGTTAGTTCTTTCACTTTATGATTCAAAAATGAATTGTGTTATTGAAGCTTTTGATTAGATATCCGTATAAGATGCTGCTACTTTCATTTCATGATTCAAAAATAAACTTTCTTCTTGATGCTTTTGATTAGATGACCTAAAGTTAGTAATTTATGCATTTAGACCATCGTTGATTCTGATCGTTTGGCTTGTACCCATGATGTAGAGTACATTACTCTCTATCAAGTCTTTCCATTGTCTCAGTGGTGTCTCCTGCAATTCAAATGAAACCACCAAAGCATCGACATTGGATGATTGAAAGGCTGCACCCTGGTCGAGGAGAGCCTACTCAAGAATTTATTGAAGGGGTAAAGGAGTTTGATGCATTTGCTAAGAGCCAAAGAGTGTTTACGCTTCAAGATGGACACAGGTGCCATTGTGCTATATGCAAAACCAAGACGTTCCTCTCCCCAGATCATTTAAAAACCCATCTTTATAGAAGGGATTTCTTACAAGGATACTGGTATTGGACATCTCATGGGGAAACTAAACCTCAGGACAATGATACTACTAACATGTATCATGGTTTCTCAAGCAATATGCATGTAGATGATGATCACCAATCCATGAACACTTATGAGGCCATGGTGGAATGTACCTTTGGGCATAATCATAGATATGAATGTCAGACTACAAACATGGATCCTAATGCGAATGAACATCCAGATCCTAATGCAAATGAACCTCCAAATCCTGAAGCTTAAGGGTTTTACCACATGTTAGATGCTGCACAAAGACCAATATGGCTTGGCATTCACATGAGTGAGTTGGAGGCTGCAGTGAGATTGACGAGCATTAAATCTGATTACAATGTTTCTCATAATTGTTTTAATGAGTTTGCTGGAATAATGAAAGAGGCTTGCCTACCCAGGAATGCTTTGCCTGGTGAATTCTCAGAGGTGAAGAAAATCGTGGGAAAACTTGGGCTTACTACTGAAAAAATTGATTGTTGTCCTAATGGCTATATGTTGTACTACAAGGATGATTTGGGTCTTCGTGAGTGCGAGTTATGTCACCATCCAAGATACAAAACAAAGAGGTCAAAGAAGGTAAAAGGGAAAGAGGTTCCATATTCGAGGATGCATTTTCTCCCAATCATTCCCTGACTTCAGAGGTTGTTTGCTTCATGTAGTTCTGCTGAGTATATGAGATGACACCATGAAAATCCATGACAGCCTGGTATGCTATGTCATCCATCTGATGGAGAAGCCAAGAAACATTTTAATAGAACATACTCTGATTTCGCATCAGCGCTACGTAATATGAGACTCGGCTTGTGCGCTGATGGCTTAACTCCATATTCTTTGTCATCTAAAAGTTATTCATGTTGGCCAGTCATCCTTACCCCCTATAATCTTCCTCCTGAAATGTGCATGACTACTCCGTATATGTTCTTAAAATGCATAATTCCTAGCCCTAATAATCCTAAGTCTAAGGTAGACGTATACTTATAACCGTTGATAGATGACTTGAAAACACTTTAGCTTGGTGTTTTAACTTACGATATCTCTCTAAAGGAAAAAGTTTTAACGAGGGCAACATCAATGTGGACTATTAATGATTTTCCTGCGTATGGTATGCTCTCCTGGTGGAGCACCCATGTGACGTTAGCCTGTCCAATTTGTATGCATTAAACAAAGTCTTTTCGGTTGAAGAAAGGGGGAAGGCAACTTCGTTTGACTGTCATCGTTGGTTTTTGCCAATAGATCATCCATTCAGAAGAAATAAATAATCTTTTCGAAAAAATAAACTGGAGCACGATCCACCTCCGATGAGATTTATGGACGACCAAATAGAGCAGTTGGTGTCCAACCTTCCTAAGATAACTGAGATGGCATCTTTTAAGATTTCTGGTTTTGGAGAGAATCTTATGGGAGTTGCCATATTGGAAGACAAATTTGTTACGCCACTATCTGGATGTTATGCATATTGAAAAGAATTTATTTGACAATGTTCTCAACACTGTTATGGATGTAAAGGGCAAGACCAAAGATGATGCAAAGGCGCGGTTGGACATGGAGACACTTTATAATCGGAAGGAATTGCATCTTCAATGCCTACATAATGGTAAAGTTGTGAAGCCAAAAGCTAAATTTACTCTGAATATGGAGCAAAGAAGAGAGATATGTGAATGGGGTCGAAGTCGAGGATGCCAGATGGTTACGCGTCGTTTACAGCTAATAGTGTAGATGTACATGGAGCAAAGTTATGTAACCTGAACAGTCATAACTGCCATGTGTTTATGGAGAGCTTACTTCCCATTGCATTTGATGCACTGCCAGAACAAGTTTGGAAGCCTCTTACTGAGATACGTTAATTTTTTAAAGCCTTGTGTTCATCAGTGTTGCAAACACATAAGTTGTTACAAATGGATGCAAATATTCCTATTATTCTTTGTAAGTTGGAGAGAATATTCCCCCCAAGTTTCTTTAATTATATAGAACATTTGGCCGTCCATTTAGCATATAAAGCAATATTAGGGGACCAATCCAATATCTTTGAATGTATCCTTTTGAGAGCTATAATGATCACTATTGTTTGATGCTTTGTTTTTTTAAAAACTTCTAGTGCTAAGTAATTTGTTTGGTGGATAATAGGTTTCTTGGTGAATTGAAACCGATGGTGAAGAATAAAGCTCGACCTGAAGGGTCTATTTGTGAAGCATATTTGGGTCTAGAAACCTCTTATTTTGTTGCTTATTACTTTGGATCCCATGTTCCTTCAATGAGAACTCGTTCCAAGTGGAATGAGTATTAAGTGGAAAATGAAGCATTGCAACAAACATTATCTGTTTTTAACTTGCAAGGTTAGGAGGGAAAGCGATATCTCACTCCAAAAGAGGTTAAAGCTGCCCAGTTGTATGTTCTTTTCAATTATACTATGATTTAACAATATTTGGAGTGAGTATCATAATAGACACAATCTATATAATAATAACACGTATAGTAAATTAATGACACCCCTTTTTGCAATGTATCTAAAGAAGAGAAACGAGCGCAAAACCAATATCTTCATGATGAAGATGTTGCTGTCATGATTAAATCAGAATTTTTCGATTGGTTCACACATAATGTAAGTTGATTATGTACATATTAGGTAGTTATGAGTATTCATGAGATTCTTTCTAATAAGAACTTGCCATTGACATAGGTGTATAAATATCAGCCACCACAAGTATCTTTGTCAACTATCATTGGGTCCACTTAATGTTGTTAGAACTTAGCCTATCTACTATGTGAATGGATATAAATTTCACATGAAAGATAAGAGCAAGGACCTAAAGACTTTTAATAGTGAAGGATGTGTTACAGGGACTGGAGACGGCGACATTGTGGATGATTACTATGGTATTCTTAAGGAAGTGGTTGAGTTGGTATATCCAAATGAGCCAACTAAGAAATGTGTGTTGTTTAGTTGTGATTGGTTTGATCGAACTATAAATCATGGAATGAGAGTGTACAAAGGGTTTAGATTTGTTGATGTTCATTGGAGTCGAAAGTATGGAAAGTATGATCCCTTCATATTTGCTGAAATGGCGACACAAGTTTTATATGCTCCTTGTCCGAGGAAGACAACGGATAAAATAGATTTGTGAGCTGTGGTAAAGACCAAACCAAGAGCGAGGCTAAATAACTCTTACATATTAGAGCTTGCTTAGTAAGAGGAGATGATGTCCGATGTGAATGCTAGAGATGATGATGTGCCTCTTGAAAATATGAGAGATGAGGATCGAGATCTTGAAGAAGTTGATTTTGATATTGGTGCAACAAATGAAGAACCACACCCAAAAGATATAGATGAGGTCATTGAAGAGGAAGAGGAAGAGGAAGAAGAGGTTGATGAGGTCAACGAGGACGAGGAGGAAGAAGAGGAGGATGAGATTGGTTTCAGGGACGAAGATGATGACGATGAAGATGATGATTGCTAAGGGATGATACGTGAAATTTAATTTAGTGTATTGAATAAAGCTAGATTGTTTGAACTTAAAATGATTGTTATTACATACTTTGTTCCCTTATTAATCCTTTATTATTTGAATTTGACAACCTTGATTGTTAGCTTATGTTAGTTATTTAATAATTGTTTCTTTGTTTGAATTTAAAATCTTTATCTTTAGCTAATGTTGTTCACTTATTAATTATTTTTTGTTATTATTGAGGAGATGATAGGTCCCCGTGGTGGAAGATCCAGTACTGGGGGGCCACAAGCATCGGCGTCGTTCAACTTCTGCTGACATTCCTAGCTCTACTCCACCTACGTGTCCTTTTGTTGTCCCTAGCCCTCCCCAATTTTCAGAAGGCTTTGCTTACACTACTAGCTATGCTTTTCAGCTGAACATGTTCCCTCATATTCAGTATCAATTTCAAGCCCATGAAACTCCAATGAATAATTCTATAACCCAAGATCCTATCATTCCTCAACAACCATCGAACACACAATTTGCCCCCCAATCAATTGTCCCTCATACTGAATCTACATTGAACACTTTGAAGGTGTATATGGAGCCAGAGGGTGAGTTGCACATAGTGTTACAGATATATTTGAAAGCAAGTTTGATAACCCTTGGCCAAATTAGAAGAAAATACCAATGAACACTCGTGATTTGTGGTTTGGTGAATTTGAGGCAAGTTCATTATTTCATGTTTATTTTTGTTTTATTTTATCATAACTAGCCATGACAAAGATGAAGATTTTTTTTTTTGGGTTTTGTTTTATAGAGGCACTATTGGTCACATCATGAACATAATAATTCCATTAGAAAGAATTTTGAGAAAAAAGGGGTTGCAAGATTGAAAGTTATTCTATCTGATGCACGTGAGAAGAGCATAAAACTACAATGGACAGGTGAGGATGTTTGGAAAGGGCTTTGAAATTGTTGGGGCACTCCTAAATTTAAAGCAAAAGCAAAAAGAAATAAAAGAAATAGTGTGTCTGATTATGGTGGCCTTGGTGTAGCTCTACACACTTGTGGCTCCATTCCATTTACAGAGGCTCGAAGTGCTTGGTAATGGACTTATTTTTGTCCTTTTTAATTTTCAATAATGTGCTACTTTACTTTAATTAATTTTTTTTATGATACATAACTTAGATTAGGCGAAAATCCTTGGAAGAGAGCCAACCATTGATGAAATCTTCCTGTATACCCATATGAAAAAGGAATCGAGTGAAATATCGGGTGAAAAATTTGTTGACAAAGGGTCTGAAGAAGCATACGTAAGTATTTGCACCTTGTACTTAAATTCTATGGATAATGGTTTAAGCTAGATTTCCTTTTTATGGGTGATCTATTGAGAATTGTTGGGATTGTGTTGGTGGCTGTATCGAGCCATAGGCCATGTCAAGCCTCGATCACCCTTTTTTATGTGCTATGTGTTATTTGTTTATGCTTCGTTAGTTGATAGTTAGATTAGATTAATTTTGTGCTAACATGCAATACATCTCCTAGTTTAGTTGAAAACATAAGCCATTAGAATGGCGAAAAAAGGAATTAGGTGTACTTGAGCATAGTGAATTAGAACCTGCCAACCTCCTCCCTGGCCGACCACAAAGATATGAAATCTCTGCCACCGATGAACATTTCTTTCCTTCAAACTAAATTATATTAGGCTTCTTATTTTGGTTGATTAGACTCTCCTAGTTTCCTTATGCTGATCTTTGGTCAGTCAGGGAGAACTTAGTTAAGCACTTAGGCGTGCTTTCGTTATTCTGCTTGGGTAGTCAGCACTTAGTTCAAAGTTTAATTTTTTATTTTGAATTATATTAGGCTTCTTATTCTGAACCAAGTGTTTCATGGCACTGTATTCTATCATGCCTGTTCAAACAATTATTCATCACCATACCATCAAAATCACCAATTCCATTACCAAACTCAAAAGAATATAAATGTAAGTGTATTTGGCTCATTGTAAAAGTAAAGAAACCAAAAAATGAAAGGAAAACAGAGTTCATATTTTTAGTATAGGTTACTAGGCCAAAAGCTCAAAGCAGTATGCTGGTGTAATTTGATGCACAATGTTCACAGACATCAAAATCGCATGTAATTTGGCCCATTGCTTAATGTTGAATGCCATAGACCTGCTTTAATTCTGCGAGGCTGTGTAATTAACGTAATCTCAGGATTATAATTTATAACATAACTACTACCCTCTAGGGGAAGGCCTGAGTTTTATTTTGAGGACTTAAAACTAGGAAAAAGAGGCTCAAAATGTCATAAAACTATTGCAAGATTTGAGATTCAGCAATCAAGTAATGGGAAATGAGTACTATAGGTGAATTGGAGATTCTAGCATGCATGAACTTGATATTATGTCTAGTAAGAAATATTATCGCAAAAAATTTAATTATAAGGTGCTAAACGTTGCGATTGACTATCAAGGTCTTGTTGTAATGATCAAGACTTTTTTGTTATTATATGTAGAAATCGACCATCTTACCTAAGGTAGCAAATAATATAATGTTTATGAGAAACTCAAATGGGTTTATGTTTTAGAGGGGCTAAGTGACTAGTTCTTTCATTTGTATTTGAACCAACAACTGATAATATGGGTAGTTTATCATCATTAAACCAACTATTTGTTAGTGAAACGCAGCTTTGATCGATGATAAAATAGATGGCAAGTGGGGTTCCAGGAGTGAAACTGAGGATGATAACCAAGCATTATATTAAAGCAAAAGTCATTCTATTGAAAGTTAGAGTATAATCATGTCTTAGCTGTATCTCCTAATGCTGTAAGTCAATGTTCAAATGATCAAGATAAATCCCCTTTCTAAATATCCAAAGTATGAGCCCTAGTTAATTCTCTTATATTCTGTACGTTTGTAAATTTTGACCTATATAATGGCTTCAAAGGCATCTTCATACCCTTCAGAAGAGATAGCAATTGAAAGATTTTAGTACCATTAGGTTTGTTCTTAATAGTCAGCGAGAGAGAGCATAGAGAGAAGAGAGAGAAAGAGAGGGAGAGAGAGTAAGAGTTAGAGCAGTTGTTTTCCCGAAATTTTATTTTCACTAAATCAATTACTACGCTTAATATATCGTGAGGACTTGAGCCTAGTGTCAGCAATATTCACGTTAAGAGCAGAACCTATGTGGCATCCAAGCAAATAAGTTGAAATTTCACAAACTCCCTCTACCCTAAACTTGTAATATTGGTGTTACTGTAATACTCTTTGTTGTAACTGTGGTTCCTAGTAAGGTATTGTTGGTGTATGAATGTTATTGTTGCCAAATATCTTGTTATAATTTATTTACTTTTAATTTGTAGGAGAAGTTCAAAAAAAGGAAGGTTGAGTTGAAGTTGCCTAATACCTCAGCTGAAGGTGATGCTGCGGGATGTACTCTTGAAGAAGTTGAAGCGGAAGAACAATCAGCACAATCAATAAAGGAGGTGGAAATATGGAAGGAATTCATTGGCGTGACAAAAAAGAGAAAAATTTACGAGCTTGGACTTTATGGATCTATTTTTAAGGACTCTTCTTCTGGAAGTCAAAAATCTACGGATACACTCGTTAAAGAATCTTCCTGTGGTAGAGACACTAGAGCTTAAAGCTGTTGTTGCTTAAGTGGCTTCGAAACTGGAGGAGGTACAAAAAGCAAATGAGGAAAAGGAAAAGGAGATGGAGAGACTTAAGAAGGAGAACAAAAGATTAAAACAAAACGTAAACATCCTTTTTGAGAAGTTTAGCATGGCTCCACTTAGAGATAGTGACTCTGACGATGATGAAGATGAGTGATCTTAGTACTATGTCAAATTTAGTTTATGTGTCACACTTATTTTGTGAATCTAGCTATGAGTAGTGTATTGCACTTTATTTGCAAACATACAAATGTGTTATGTATGTTGCATACCTTATTTTACAATAATTGTGTTAATAAATGAACGATAATGTTATATTTTTGTTGTGTTGCACTTTATTGGATTAAGTAGTTGCAATATTTGTGGTTTGTAAAAAAAATCGATGCAATATTTAGGATTGAAAATATTAAAAGCTAAAATACCAACCATTTAGGAAATTGCCTTTCACAAGTTTACCTACCATTTCAAAGACGGTTGGAAACATTAGCAACCACTTTAATAATCAGTTAGTAAAAGTGGGCGAAATATGTTTGGTAGAACAGTTGGAAATAATTCTAACTGTACTTAGAACAGTGGTAAGAATAGTTGGTAGTCCAACCGTTTTGTAATGGTTGAAACTCCAACCAGTTAATATGGTGGAAAATGTGGTTGGAAATTACCAACCGATTTTCAAATGTACGGTCATAAATGTTTTTCGACCATCCTTTTTCCAACCACAAAAATAGAAGGTAAAACGGTTGGAAATGTAATTACCAACCGTTTATTAGCAAAAAACGGATGGAAATTTAGTTAGCAATTAGGAGTCACATCTCAGCCATCATCATCCTTTGGGCTTGTGTCTTCTTGATCAGCCAACAGTCCACACCATATAAAAAGATGGTCTAACAACCATATGATAAACTCTCCTCTTCAACCTTAAGAGATCTTCTTATCATATAGCACTCTTGAAGCATTTTTCTAATTTTTTTCATCCTACTGTTATTCGTTGGTTAATATCCTCATTGATATCTCCTTCTTCTTGGATGATCTATCCTAGAAGTTTGAACTTTTCAACCCTTGGCAAGGCCACGCCCTCAATGGACACCTCATCCTCATTACCACCTTCCCCTTCACTGAATCTACATTTTAAGTACTCAGTCTTTGACCTACTTAACTTGAATCCTTTAGCCTCTACGGTATCTTTCCACCGCTCCAACTTATCGTTAACTCTATCCCTAGTTTTATCGATAATGAAAATGCCATTAGCAAAAAGCATACACTATGGTACCTCATCTTGAATCCCTTTTGTGAGCTCATACATAGCAATGGTAAAAAGTCAAGTTGTCAATGTTGATCCTTGATGGAGCCCAATATCTATAGGAAAGTCCTAACTCTCATCCTTGCTCCCTCGTAAATATTTTAATAATTTGAATATAAGCACTTTCCATGTCTTTCTTTTCCAAGCATCTTCATAAGTCCCTAGGCACTCTATCATAAGTTTTCTTTAAGTCGATGAACACCATCTGGAGATCTTTTTTCTATCTTTATAGAATTCCATGAGCCTTTTTAAAACATAGATAGCTTCCGTAGTTAACCTACCTGGCACAAAAGCAAACTGGTTCTCCGAGATCGTTATACCCCCCTCAACCTAGTCTCAATCACCCTTTACCATACCTTCATAGTGTGACTAAGCAACTTAACACCTCTATAGTTATTGTAGTCCTAAATATCGCCCTTGTTCTTATATAAAGAGATAGCTGTAGTGAATCTCCACTTGTTAGGCACCTTTATGGTTTTAAATATAATCTTAAATAGTTCCATTAGCCATTCAAGGCCCTCTTCATCAAAACACTTCCAATTTCAACTACGATATTATCCGGGCTGATTGCCTTCCTATTTTTCATCCTCTTTAATGCCTCTTTAATATCATCTTTAGCGATATAATGGTAGTACCTAGAGTTATGTTTCCCATCTTGATGCCTTTGCTCATTACTTTCCTCATTAAAGAGCCTATAGAAATATCTTTCGCATCTATCCTTTATTTTGGTATCCTCAACTATGACCTTACTATCTTCATCTTTGATGCATCTTAAACTACCCAAATCTCTTGTTTTTTTTTTTTCCCTAGGCCTTGCTAGCTTAAAGACCTCCTCTCCTTCCTTAGACTTGAGTTTCTGACATAACTTGTCGTAAGCGTTGTTTTTTGCTACCGTGACTGCTTTCTTTGCTTCCCTCTTTGCCATCTTGTACCTCCCTCTATTAACTTCTTTTTTTTCCTCCATCCCACTATTTACTAAAGCACTATATGCCTCTTGTTTCGCCTTAACTTTCTCCTTTACCCTTTATTCCACCACCAAGTTCCTTTTACTCTTCCGCCACATCTTTTGGAGGGTCCTAAGATTTTCTTGGCGGACCCCTGAATACATTCGGCCATTTCTTTCCACATTGTGTTTGTAATCGCTATTAGTCTCCAATTTCCTTCTGTTTTGATTTTTTAGATAGCCTAGTCGCATTTTCATTAGTCAGATTCCTCCGTTTAACTTTAAAAGTCCTAGTGCTTTTATTCCTCCTCTTCAAACTTCTAAGCTCCACATCCATAACCAAAAGCCTATGTTGTGTCATTGATAAGTCCTTAAAGTATACACTATTTTGAGGTCCCTTTGTCCGATTTTTAGGGAGAATTGTGTACTTCATGTTATAATTTATACTCCTTTTTCGGTTTTATCCTTGGGTATGGTTCTTCTATGTGTCGGCAGGTTTTTGGACTATTTTACCCCAAATTTGACCGCAAATGAGTGTATTTTGACTCCCATGGACACCCACCCCCTAAGTTACTATACTCGTGCAAGGAAGAAAGAACAGAAAAATATCGAGCTAGAGCTGACCACGGACCCTCCGTTGGTGGTGCCTACGGTCCGTGGTGGACCTCTTTCTCCCAAGGCTTTTTGTTTTCTTGTGGCTTTTCAACTACCAGGCCGTTTTAATTGTATTATTATGCATGGCTATTCAGCTTCTAGGAGTTTCACTATAAAAAGGGCGCTTGCAACCTCACTTCAACACATCCCATCCATTCCATTTTCTACATACTCCATTCCATTCTAATTAGATTAGGATTTAGATTTAGAGAGAGTTGAGAGCAAGTGAAGGCGAAGGATTCTGGATTGGGTTTGCAACAACGGTTCAAGTGCGCACCGGCTGAGCAAATCCTCTCCCTTCTCTTCTCTTTTCTCTTTAGATTTTTATGCTTTCCGATTATTATTGATTTTTATGTTAAGTTTTGGATTGTTAATCTTGGAATTAAGTTGAATTCTTATGAATGAATCAATTCTTGTGTTGATCTAAAAGTGCTTTGGATTTGTTGGGTTTATTCTATTGAATTTCAGATGTTGATTTGCTAATAAGAAATTTAATCAATTTCTTGCTTGTTTTAGATATGTGTTGAAGCAATAAAAGGTGAAACTAAATGTTGGAAAACTAAAATTCGACTTACGTGTGTGGGAAAGACTCACCATTTAAGAATCCCTAAATTTCATAATCGCATTCTCAATGATCTTAGATTAATGAAAACCCTTGAGAAATGGTAGTTGATTAGATTTAAGAATTTCATTCCATTTTGAAAGAGAGGTTTGATAAATCAATTATCGATTTTAGAATTACCCATCTAAAGAAAAGGCGCTTGATTAATTTTTGGGTTGGAAAATTGCATGGTTTGATTGAATACTTTGATTGATTATCTATTAGATTGGACAAGTAGCATAGATTAATTTCATTCATAAATTTTGGATTTGCTTAGCCTATCTTGAGGGATTATAACCCCGTAGATCAACCTAGTCCTTGTGGGATCGACATTGACGTGGTACAACGCCAAAGTGCACTTGCGGCTCTGTCAAGTTTTGGGCACCGTTGCCGGGGACTAATGTCGAACATTGAGTTTTCCTCAATAGGTTTGACTAAACATTTTATTTTTCTTTGGAAAAAAATCCCAAAAAAAATGATTTTGGAAATAAAAAAATTTTGAAAGAAAAATAAACAATGGTAATTTTCTGTTTTTTCGAATTCGAGCATGAATTATTTTGGAGGCATTTTAAACATTTAAATGCTTTTTCATGCTCAATATGGTTATTGTGTTGGTAAATGGGAAATTTTAGGCATTGACGATGAGGATGTGAATAATGAAATCTGAGCTCTCTTAGGTTATTGGGATTTTCATGGTGAAAATGTTGATGAGGCATGGTATTTGCTTGGATGGATTGCTTGAGATTCATTTCAATTTGAGAAGGCTAGTCGTGTTTCTAGATATTTATATTTTGATCCAAGTGCGCTATATGCTAAGTCTTATGATGCCCCTTTCTGGTGTGATTTTTATAAATCTTTTGGCCATGATATAAATTTGTGTCTGTGTAATGCATGCTATGTGCGACCTGGCTTTGCGTCGCCTACGGACATTACTGATGTTGTCCTAACATTACTTGATTCATCCTTCCCTTTAGCTCAGTGCACGGTGCTTGAGACGGATGAGCCTTTTGGGTTTGTTACTGGGTTTGATATTGTTGATGCATGTTTTAAATTAGAAGATACTTTAGATAAGGTGCATGATCTAGCTGAGACTTCATTGGAGGGGTCATTTGATGTGTTTGTGCATAAGGACTTTCCTAGCCTTGGTTGTAATATTGTTCTCCCCAATCGTCTTGGTCATTTTGATACTTCCCCTCTTTTTTCACTATCCTCTCAGTACCCCGAGTATTATCTTGATGAGCCCATTAATAATTTCCTGATTTATGATGCTAATATTGATTTGGGCTATGATGAGAACATGTTTAATATGCTTGGTGGGAATGTTGATAATTTTACTCCCCTAGGTTACTTTAGAGGGTATGATCTCTTCATTGATCCTTATTGTGTACACCTAGAGGACTTGCCTAGGAAAGTCATGTGAGCTACATTCTTTAATCCTTCATATGATTTTTCTAAGGGCTTTGATAAGGATAAGAGGATACTTATTCTCTTTGGTTTGGTTTTTGTTATTGCCTCTTACCTTTTATTTTCTAAATTGTGATCCTAAGAGTTTGATAAACTCCTGCGTGCTTTAACGGCATCTAATTTTGACAGGCTGAGTCTTGAAGTTGTGATGGAGTGGCTGATGCTCCATTTGCCCCATTTGCAAGGAGGCCTTAGCTTAGGCGCACTTAACACCTAACCTGGTGAGAATTGTTCTTTTTTGTTTTCCCTTTCTCTTCTTTTTCATTCTTTCGTTTAAATAATAATGCTTTATCTAAGCATGGGGGAAGTACCCTCACGTTTTTCAGTTAGGTTATTATTTTGCGTACTAGTTAGAGCCTATAGTTTTAGGTTTTTTTTTCTTTACATTAGCGCTTTGCATTTAGTTACAATTTAGGTTTGCATATGGGGATAGTGTGGATTTGTTTGAGATAACCTCTAATGATGTTTTTGTTAGGAGTGACAGCTTGGGTAATTTTTGGTGTGTAATCCCTTTTGATGCTGAAAGTTTTGAAGGTTTTGTAAATATTTCATGTTTTGACCCTTGTCTTGGTTGAGAACTAAATTGCTCCCTAGAGCCTTTAGCATTAGTGTTTGTACATGATGGTTGTTTTATGAGCTAAATGTGACTTTGGTAGATATCCCATAAGTTTTTGAGCTTATTTGGACTAATTCATTATATTTAGTCTCATATTCTTTCATGTGTGTGACTCTTCCATGTTGTATCTCTAGAACTTGCCTTGATTGTTGTTCAAAACCACATTAGCATGTGCATAGTTGATGATATGATGGAGACATTTCTTTCTTTGATCATTTTAGCCACATAGACACATAGCCTACTCTTGTATGACATGTTTATCCCCTTTGCGAGCCCCTTTGAGCTTATAATCCTTTTCTTAGCCCTTGGCCAAACACATATTCCTACCTTTAAGCCAAGTCTAAAGAGCATCGCTTCCATCTATGTAGTGCGTGGTTTTGGGGATGATCGAGTTTAATGTGGCTTTAGTATGTTGGTTTGTTGAGGGATTGATGACAATGAGCATTTGCTTTGGTTCTCTCTTGTTTGGGTTGTGTATGTATATACATATATGTTTAGTTGTGAGTTGATAGTTAGTGATCCTATGCCTTTCAATAATTACAATTTTCGTTTCATTTTCCAGAAAAAAACAAAAAGGAAAAAAGAAAAGAAAAAAAAGTTACATTGAATAAAAAGAAAAAAAGGAAGATAAAGTCATGTTGTGAAAAACAACGCAANNNNAAAAAAGAAAGTGAATAAATGATTGGCATTGTATATCTACATAGCTTGAGTTCCTCATTAGTCAACTCATTTCCTATTTCATTCATGGCATATGTTCATTGTATTGTTGAAGTTTGGAGTGTTGGTGAATTTTGTAGTTACTTAGCGTTTTGTTGGTTTCTCCCTAGTTGTTTGGCTAATAGCTCCACATTGCCCAAATACATTTGCCCACTCCTTTCCCTTAAATCTTCGAACCCAGACTTCAACCTAGGTAAAGTCTTCTTAATTGTCTTGTGCACATTGCATTTTTAGTGGTGGAGAACTTGAGAATCTTGCCAAGCATATGGTAGATTGCATCTTTGGAATGAGTCTTGAGTGAACCTATGCTATTTTTCAAACACATTAGTGTAAGTGATTCACATTTTTCAAAAGTGAGGTTCTACCCATCCATTTGGCTCTATTCTATTCCATGTGCTTGCATGATGTGCTTTGTGGTTCTTTAGGTGTGATCAAGTTTGATATGGAACTTGTAGTCTTACACTTTTTTAAAAACCTTATTCTCTTCCTAATTTTGAAATGTCTTGCGTGCTATTTAGGGTTGCCATTGATTGCTGTTGTTACTTGTGATATGATATGACTTGCCTACATTAAGGAGGTTATTATGTTGAGTCCTAGATGCACCGGCCCTTATCGGTTTTCAATAGTGTTTGCTCGGGGACAAGCAACAGTTTAAGGATGGGGGAGGTGGATAAGTGCTTAAAGTACACACTATTTTGACGTCATTTTGCGTCATTTTTAGGGAGAATTGTGTACTTGACACTATAATTTATAATTCTTTTCTAGTTTTATGCTCGGGTATGGTTCTTTTGTGTGTATGCAGGTTTTGGACCATTTTACCCCAAATTTGAGCACAAATTAGTGTATTTTAACTCCCACAGATACTCCCTGAGTT
>NCQV01060284.1:0-20837 GCA_002740545.1 Lophocereus schottii
TTATTTTTTTTTGGTTGAAAATGATGACCTAATTTTGCAGTTATGACTATGGGGGTTTAAGTTTATAATCACTCAGTTATAATATGATAAGCATCAAGTTCAACATTTACCTTATTTTGCATTGATTATACTAAATAAATCCAACAAAACAACAAGGAGTAATAAGGGCGGGGGGGAATCAAAAATAATTACAATTTGTATAATTCTACAAGGAAAAAGAGTATAATTCTTTGTTGGTATTTTAATATATATTTGAAATTGTTTTCTGAGTTCAAATTAGCTTCCTATAATTTCTTCCTTATATTAAAATTACGAAAGATTATTGTTGGACTATATTAATTAATGTATGGCAGGATCATTCCAAGAAAACTATGTTTATTGGGATTTTTTTAAGATTGTTCCCTTAGAAATATATCTAATGGTCATTGGATTATATTAAAATTACAAAAAGTATTGGGATGTTCTTTGGTCCTCTATTGCATAAATTATAATATTAGGGAGCCGGTATTTTCAGTTACGTTGTTTCTTGAGTGTTCTTTGGTTTGCTATTGGTAGAGGAAGTTGTCAAGTTCAAGTAGCNGCATGAATAACATTTTGAGTGTTATACAATATGGGTGAGGCTTCTATTCATTTTATAACTGGTAGAAGTTTTCATGAGCCACTTTCACCCGGATGTAGTGCTGCAGCTGTGCTTCACTGCAGTTGAACCACTATGACATTGTATATGTTAAAATACCATGTAATATATCATATTCCCGCTTTTAAGGTCTTCGATCCATGTGAATTCGATTTACAAAATGTCCATGGAGATTAGTAATCTGATTTCATCCTTTTATGAGCATCTCTGTGTTTAAAAAAGCGCACCCCCACAAAAGCCTAAAGCCCATCCTCTTGCACCTTGGAATGGGTCAGACTTAGCCAATTCTTAAAGCCCGCGCTTTTCTAGGCTTCAGACTGAGGATCAAAGCCCACGAAGCCCGTGCTAATCATAACAGATCATTTGGAAAAAAAGAAAAAGAAAAAGACCTTTAAGGGGGGCCTCTACCCCTCTTTTTCTTTGTCGAAGCCTTTGAATCAAGCTGCCACTAGAAATAAACAAAGCATATTGCTGCTACTGAACTTGAGTTTGGAGGTGAAACCTTCGCTCTAGTGTTAGCAATTTAGTAAGTGATTTGTTCTCCTGTTTTCTTTCAGATTTCCTTCTTCATCTTCCTCCTCCTTCATTGTTATTCGAGAGCCGTGGAAGGTTTTTTCTTTGTTCCGTTTTGCTTTTCTTTTTTTGGGGGGGGAGGGGGGCTTGAAGGGGGTCGAAAACGGTGCCTCGTACAGTGCTATTGTAGCATTGAACCCTTGCTTTAGTGTTTTTATTTTGTACTTCTTAAGATTTTTCCCTTTCCTTCTATCCCCCCCACCAGCAGGCTAGCCCCATATATTATATTTTTGAGGTTCAATTTATAGCAATCCAACTGAGCTATGTTTGCTTTAATTGTATTTTGTCGTGTTTAATTGATTCTCTTTTTTTTTCCGGTGGTTGGTGAAAATCACTTATTTGATGCCATTATCTAGTTTATTTTCTAAGAAATATGGTTTTGGAATGATTTTCAAGCATTTTTTTAATAAATGTGCACCTTGCATCTAAAAAGCCCACACCTTTGCCTCGAAGCCCGCATCCCAAGCCCCAAAACCCTTTACGCTTTTTTGCACCTCTGGCCTTTTTTATCTAAGGAACATCTATATATCCTAGTTTGGCACAAGGAAGAACAGGATCAATTGATTATTGTGTTTGCGAAGTGTTTGCTAGGTTATTATGTACTGAAACTATGGACTTGTCTTTGGGTTTAACCACTAAAAGACTCCAGATTTTGATCAAAATGAACTTTACATGCATGAGTTCTATGGAAATTGATTTGAACTATGCAAATCAAACATCCCAGGCCCCTCCTTTGTGAAAGGAGAAAAAGAAAAGGGGGGGGGACAAAAAAGTGTATTTTGAAGATTTTGCTGCAATTTTAGTGCTTTGCTGTTAGAAATTCAGTGTCTTTTTCCAATTGGGATGAAGCTTATACATGGCAATACTTATAAATTTTAGGTTGCCAAGAATGCGGTCACAGTTGCTGATATCAAAGGCAGGCTAATTGCTCTTCAGAGTTCGATGTTTACAACAGTGTTTGCATCTGATACAACTTGTCTCCTATTCTCATCTCTATTGCCAGAACTGGACAAGGATGATTTATCTCTTTCTAGTACTGGTCTACACAAAAGAGTGGAATCTTCATTGGAATTACGCACTGGTAAAATTAGTAATCAAGCTATGCTTCCATCTACAATTTGGAAATGCTTACAGCCAGATAATGTCAGTGCAATTTCTGAATTTACTGTTCACCAAGATGTACCTTATTCGTGCTCGGATCCTTATGTTCAATGAAATACACTAAATCAATTTGATATTGCTGATGTCACGGAGATGATAGAGGATATTTGGACTCTTCCTGGTCACGAAGAAGGGGATTTTGATGCAGGAGTCCCAGGACTGTCATCTGGTGGAATTCTTAATTATTTGACTTCTGAAAACATGCAACGGGTACCTGAAGATGAAGTTGACAATGAAATAGGTCATTTCGTTGCAGGGGTTTTTGGAGGCTTCCCAAGAGATTATGATCTACTAGAAGTAGTTGAACAGCTTTTCAAACAGAGAATGATAGACATTCACAGAACTCAAACGGGGAAAATGTGTACCTTGTTGGAGGTCTTGGTTCATTAGTAACAGAGCCCAGTGGATGGTCTGGTGAAGGATATGATCAAGAGCACCTCTTGGATGCTGTGGTTACTAGTTTATGTAACAATTCAGATCAGACTGTCTGTTATTGGTGTAATAGCAGCAGATCTTCCATAACCTCATTTGCAGAAATTGCTCCTTCATTTCAGGTGCATGCTTCGTGTGTAGAAATGGCTGCTACAGCACAAGACACTGCTAATGTGCAGTGCTCAGGGAATGCACAACACTCTCTGGTGAACCAAGTGCTTCTGTTAGATCAGTGACTTCACCTTCCTCATTTGAGAGCTTAACAAGTGGAGTTGGTGAAAATAAGCAGGGAATGGAGTATCCTCATGACTTTCCTGATGAAAATGCTGAGGTTCCTGGAGTTATAGGCAAATCCAGACCAAAGAGTAGTCACAGACCAAGGCCAAGGGATAGACAGATTATTCAAGAGTGGCTCAAGGAGTTACATGAATTAGTTCCAAGTGGCGAAAAGGTCCATTGAAATGTGATTCTTATTCCTTATTTGTTTATTTTTTGGCACCCCTTTTCCCCTTTGGCTAAGAAGCATGGGCACTCTCCTCTCCTTAGCATGTCCTTTGTTCAACTGTTACCTTAGTTTCGAACACGCCCAAGTACATGTCAAACACTTTTGTTTTGTTAGGTCACATTTGTAGGATACACAATATGAATAATTTGTGCTGTTCTCATCTAGGCATGATGCCCTCTATGATTAACAATGTATGACAACAATAATACACAACTGATTCATTAAACGTTCTTTTACAGATCAGTCCACCTGATGTCTTATTTCTCTGGAAGTTACCTACAGACATGTTAATTTTTGTGTCATATCAATGTCTCTTATCTGTGTTTGTGCTTCTTAGCTCTTGCATGATGCCACTTTATCTATGAACTTAATGATATCACCTCTTTTCCCCTTCTTTTCTTGTCATCATAGAGTAGCATTGATGGACTGCTGGATCAAACTATAAAGCATATGTTTTTCTAAAAAAATGTGACTGAACAGGCTGAGAAAGTGAAGCAAGTTAGTGATCGAAAGGTACAAGTTCATTTATTAATGTTTGACCCACATTGCTTTTTTTTTTTGGGTAACTTGATATTTGTATATTCGATTCTCCAATTTCATAACATTTTTAGCAGCGAAACAAACATTACTAGGATCTTATAATAAACATTAGCAACTATAACATCTCCTGAGATGATGCTTATGAGAATGGATTTTTGTTAGCTTCTGGCTTATGCTGAGGGACGGGAGCTTGCAGCAAGGTTTAAACTTCAAGATTTTTTTCCAGAGCTGCAATTTTCCTGATTTGGCAAAATAGGCTTCCTTGGCCCTATAACGATCCTTTGAAGAATAGGATATCTAATAACCTGAATGACAATTCTTTCTTTCCAACTGGGTGCAGCTTCCTGTGAATGAGAACAGAGAGACTAGTAGTGCTCACACTTTTGGCACAAGTTCTGCTAAGGAACTTGGAGATAACCCTGGCTCATGTCCTATTATTGTGAAAGATTTGGAGCATCCAGGAGATATCCTGATTCAGGTTTGTGTGTCTTGTCATTTTCCATGCCTATATAGTAATCGAGGGACAAATTGCTCTAAATTTGTTCCTTAGACATAATCAATTTGGCAGTTATATATTACGCTTATTTCTCATTTCATTTTTGAGTAGCTGATCGCATTCTGACATGGTTATAGATTCATGCTATGTGAATTATACTGTGGTAGGAGGTGAACATCTGTTCCCATGTGTGCTACATTTTAAAAGTCATACCTACACAGGCACACTAATATAGGAGCAAGCTTCTGGAAGTAAGCATCGCAATAACAAAAGCATAACACCACCAGACCACATTGGCCACATGAAGGGATGGTTTCGCAAATGTGCTTAGGTAATGAAGTAAGAAATGCAGGTCAAAATGATGACAGTTCATCTAATACCAATGAATGAACTAATATATTGAATTAAGTGTAAACAGATTTACCTTTATACTGTAGTGGAAGATGATCAAACCTTGGTTTTCAATTACTGGTCGAGGAAGGAACTCTCTAATCGGAGAATCTTCACAATCTTACGGCCTAATAGCCCTAGGGTTTTGTGCCAAAAACTCTCTTTTAGAGAACCCTTAATGTTTCTTATGTGTATATTTCTTCTTAGATTGGTTCTTTTTTAAAATAGATGGATTAATAGAGGAACTAGACCTTCTTAAGTGGCTAAAGCTATTAACAAGCCATCAACTTATTATATGAATTGGGCTTGCACAGTCCAAGAGTTCCAGTAATGCTAACTATTTCATGTGTAATAAGCAGAAATATTCTAATAATCAGTATTTATGACAGGAAATGAGTTCATGAAAACCTCTTACTAGAATTTTAAGCATCATTCCGTGTGCAGAGCCTGGAATGTAATATGGCCTTTTATGAGAGATTGTGACGACCACCAATGACTTTAAGCCCTAGAATGGTGAAATTTCTGTGGAACTTCAATTCGCTATGTATTGACTCGTTGCCTTGGCAGCATGGTTTGATCACATTATATGTGATTTTGTGGTGCCAAACAGACGCTCTGCAATAATGAAGAGGTATTCTTTGAGGTGGCTGAAGCAATGCACCAGTTGAAACTGACAATCTTGAGAGGAGTCATGGAAAGTCACTCCAAGAAGTGGGCGCACTTCATTGTTCAAGTACTGACATTACTTGTCAGTCCCATTGTTTCACATTGGCGTGGGTTCCATTCTAACTTTTTTGGGCACTTGTTGCAGGCTTCTAATGGCTTTAATACACTCGACATCTTCTGGCCATTAATGCGAATACTACAAAGAAATGGAAACTGGAGTCTGAATCAATGGTGTCCAAGCAGATAGAAGAGAATAACGACATTCAATCTATGCCATGAGAGCAGTAACAGTTATGCCCAGCGATGAACAGTTTCATATACATTGGATCTCTGTCTTTTTTCTATGGACAAGGAACGTGTTTCTGTAATATGAAGCCTTATTTTCTTTGTTTTAATTTTTTTCCTTTTTTTGGGGGGGTTTGTGTTGGCAAACGTACTATCCGGTAATAAGTTGCTCCAGCCGCTTTAAATTCTATGGACAGTTACTACTCAGCAGTCTCCCAATCAACTTAAATGTGTCATTACGGTTGTTGATTTTATATGCAGTAAAGTTTTTTTTATGAATGAAAGGACTTTTTGCGGTCTGTTTTTCAGAGCAGTAATGAAAGAATAGTTATCATACTGATACAAATTGTGCCACAATCAATTCATAGGAAAAGCAGTATCCCCTGTATTGTACATTAAAAACTGCCCAACTGGTTACCCGGAGACATTAGCAGTGATGAGGTGTCTGTCATGGAACTCACTAGATATAATCGCAGTGTAATGGGTTCTGTTGGGTTAGCGGTCTCAACTTCTGAAAGAGGCACCTCCGGGAGTTTATGGAATGTCTGTGGAGTGAAACAAAGGGGCAGCTATGTGACTTAAGGGCCTGTTCTTTTTTGTAATGGCGATCATCTAAAATTATAGTTTGTATCTTGCCATAATTTTTTATAGCTCCTTACATTTTTAATAAAATTCTTATAACTTTTTACATCTTTTTACATCTTTTATAATCATATTCAACTTGTATTTATTTTTTCTCATAGTGATAGAAATATATATTTTTTTATATACTACCAATATGAACAATATGTATATATTTATATACTACCAATATGAACAATATGTACATATTTTTATGAATATGATATTTCTGTAGACATAAAAACAAAATATTATGACGTGAATTATATGAGTTTTGATGTGAACCAAATGATTTTTAAAATTATAGTATAAAAATTGCATTGATATTTGAGTTTCGATGTGAGTCATATATGTAGTCAAACTGCAGGTAATAAAAGCACTTCAACTATTTCACTCCCAAGTTTATCCATGATAATTTGATTGCTATCATCGTATAATTGTACATTGGGTGACCGATCCACATTTACGTCTCTTGACAAGATTATTATGCCTTTTTTTAATAAATAATAAAATTGCTGATAGTAGAACAGGTAACAATTATCTCACGCTGCTACTCTAGTCTCATTTGAAGCTTTCTGTCTGTTAATATTTATCATCTCCGCTTCAGTAGTCCAAATGTTATCTCAATTGTCATTCGTAAAAATGAGTGATGATGGTTGAATTTCTCTTTCGGTCCTTCAGGCGGACCATATTTTCCACCGCAAGCGTAGAACATGTTTGGTTCTATAAATTTGGGGGGTTGAATGTATTTTAGGGATATTGGACTATAATGTACTGCACTTTGGAGGTATTGGATAATAATACGCTTAACTTTAAAGTTGAAAATCCGTGCACCACATTATGGGCCTATTTACTGTGTTCATGCAAAGAACGATTTTCAAGGTATTTTTAGTTAATGATGTAAGTGCATATTCAACATATATCATTGCATACACTTGAAAATTCTTGAATTTTAGACATATACAATTGCAAACCATTGTAAAATTATTGCATTACATTGATAAAAATATATCCAACCTATGCCATGGTATATAAACAATAAATAAGTCTATAGTGTGGTGTACGGAGGTCCAAGTTCAAAGTTGGGAGTATTGTTGTCTAACATCCCCAAAGTACAGTATATCATTGTCCAATATTCTTATATTTTATTGTTATTTAGTTGACTTGTTTGAGGGTTTATTTTTATCAACTATGTTATTTCAATATTATTTCTTGTCATCCAAAATGATGATTATAGAAAAACACAATTTGTTTATCTAATGTTAAAAAATAATTTGTGTAGTGATTGTATAAAATTAATTTCATAAATATCACCGACATATTACACATAATTTACTTTCATTAAATAATTTATTTCGCAAGTCACACATTAAAGGCCAACAATTCTGCATATAAATCTAAAAATTATATTCATACAACTTTTTAATAATTTTACAATTGTTTACATTTATCATTGCAGCTTCTTACAATTCTTTATGGCTCCTTATATCTTCTTACAACTTCTTTACAATTCTTACACCTTCTTACAACTTCTTATAGCTTATTAGAGTTCGTTATATTTTTCTTACAGCTTACAGTTATATGTTATCGTGAAAAAGAACAGGTCGTTAGGTTCCCAATGCAGGTCAAATGAAGTAGATGTCTCTGTGCGATGTTGTGGACTCATATTTGCTATCTAAAGATGGAAGTTCAAACAAGCTGTCTAATATGGGCTTCAGCACATAGATTTATCTTATGCAGTATTTCGCTGCACAGACTAGTTTCTACTTCATAGACTAGTCTCTACATAAGGCATAAGCACTATCTTTTGGAAAAATGCAATTACGCTGGATGAAGGAGTTAATATAAAGAATTAAGCGTAAACGCATTTACCTTAATCTTGCATTGGAAGACGATCGAACCATGGCTTGAATCACAGGACATGGAAGGAACTCACAGTATGGAGAACCTTCACAATCCCACAGTCTAAGAGCCCTAAGTTTTGTGCAGAAACTATCTTTAGAGAACGCATCATGTTTCTCTGTCTTATGTATTTCCTTATGGACTTACCTTCCTTTTTATATTAGAAGGATAGTCGAGGAACTATGGTTTCTAAGGAGCCTAAGCTGTTGACTTATTGAGCTTACACCCCCTGTGGGTGTATCATGCTTTAAGTCCAACATCTCCCACTAACACATAAGGGACTGTTTATTTCCACCTTAAGAAAAACATATTTTTCTTTTATTTCTGCACAATCTTCGTATTGAGCAAATAGGGCATGCGACCAGCATGCTCGTGAGAGATCCATGCTATACATATGTTAGGAATATATAGCCTCTCATCGACAATTGCACATGAATACTTGGAAGTATGCAAGTACCCTAGATGATTTCAATTTCATTAAGAAGTGTCAATTTGATCTCATAAAACTATCATATTTCATGTTCACAATTATGACTCATATGTCACAACTGGTCCACCGGTAAATAGAAATCAATGAGATTCCATGAATGATCTTCCTCTTTTCACGAGATTCTTAACCAAATCCAACTTTTTTTTCTAGACATGTCCCGCCAGATCATCACTCATGATCCTTTGGCAACATACTAAGATAACGAACACCGAATCGAGTCTCAACCCACTGATTAGAGTCTTGAGGGTATAAATATAAGGCCATAACCTTATGGGGTCTCACACAAATATAAGTAGAGATCTAACTTATATTAACCCGATTGGTCGTCTCTTTCACACATGGTATGAAACATATGCGACAACATTGTCTCCTTTCCCATGGAGTGTATGTCTTCTAGTTCTTTAATCAAAATGCTGCACAGATGATATTTGGACACCATATTGTCCAGACTGAGTTCCCATATCTACTCATTAACTTGAACTCACATGTAATACCCCGATCCTAAATCATCTTTATTTATTTAATTAAGCCATACTATTAATTTTTCACATTTATTTTTCTCATTTAGTCATCCTGGTTGGGAGAATTCATTTTAGGCCCCACTTTACAATTTGAGTTTCATTTATCGTAATAACTTCGGGTGAATCGATATTGGATCCCGATAAATATGATTAGGTGATAAATTATTTCTCATAATATCACAAAAATTTTATTTTTAACTATGCAAAAATTTAGGCCCAAATTCATTAAGGTAGACCCAATTCAATTGGGCTCGAATTGCGGCCCAATCTATTTTGGGCTCAATTTTGGCCCGAAAATTTTGGGTAATTAAATTAAGTAGATCACCATGATTTGTACCTAATTTCAATTAGTAGAAAGATATTTTGGATGGGTAGATATTGCCAAGCTTATAAGATAAGTTCAAAGATATTTCAAGCAACTAAGCTACACATTCCTCTTCCTTTCTCCATTCTTTCTCTTTATTTTCCCTCAGTGCTACTGCTGAATTAGGGGGCTGTTGCCACCAACCTCTGCCACCAGCCACCAACCACCACCCCATTAGCCACTAGCCACCACCCAGAAGTCTCATAAACATCAAACACCGCCTCCTTCCCTTAAAATCCAAGCTTAAAGTGAGGTAAATCCTAAACTAATCATGTTTAATTTTGGGTTTTTATGTTGGATTTGATTATGGATCATGTTACCTTGATATAAACAAGTGTTATTTTGATGTTTTAATTGTTGGTTAGGTTTGAAAGCATGCAAGGGTTGAGGTTGTTCATGGTCGTGTAAGCTTAAGCTTGAAGTAATGGATTTTGATTGTTTTGTATTTGACTTTGTGATATTTGGCATTAGTACTAGATATCACGATATTTATGTTGAGTTTGGATGAGTTTAAATCCAAGAATAAGTTGATCATAAGTTAGGGTTTTGGTGATCAAGAATGGGTTAATTTATTTCTAGTATCAATTATATTATTTATGTATAATTGGGTAAAGAAATGAATCTTGGATGTGTTGTTTAACTTGAAAAATCACTTGAGATGATTTTGTATAAAGGGTTGGATTATTGAAATTTTCCCAATTCATTATAGAAGGTCATTTTGCTCATTTATGCAAATAAGTGAGCTTATGGATGTGTTGTAAGTGATTTTGAAAAAGAGAAGAATTAAAACTTTGATGTAGATGATTATGGAGCAAATTTGAGTAATATGGCTTTGTAAGGTGATGATAAGGAACAAGACTTTGTTAAATGATTTTAAGGAGTAATTTTAGATGGGGAATTATGTAAAAAGAAGGGGAAAAAAAGAACAGTACGGCTGCAAACAGACCTGAAATATGGGTCATTTTGCGATTAAACTGGTATTATTTGGCTCATTGGAAAATTGTGATTTTTTGTAGGTAGATAGTTGTGTGAGTTGTCTTTCAAATGCCTTTTTTAACTCACTTCATTCTGAGTTGTGTGCAAAACGTTATGGTCTTTTTGCTAAGACTGCCCAGGATAGATCAGAGCTATGCACAGTTGTGTTTCAGCTCAATTTTAGGAGCCATAGTGTGGTAATTGGGTTTTGCATTGTGAATGAAAGTATTGCAGGATTTCCTCAGCTTTTCATATTAGGGTTTTATAGCTCAATTGGAAGTCGGGGGTGAAAGACATGGATTTTCTAAAGTATACCTTCAAACGGTAATATGAGTGAAGAAAGAAATCATGGCATTTGAAAATATTGTCAGGAGTCTCTACATTATTATGGATATTGCAAAGAAATTACAAAGTTTGATGAATTCAACAACTTTCATTTTGTAGAGAAGCTTACTTGGGTTGGAAAATTGAGTTAAGTGGCATGGAAATGAAATTAGAGAAGTGAAGAGGTTAATGACACAAGCCAAGGTTATATGAGCTATCCTGAAACTCACAACACCCCCTCTTGGCATTAAACCTTCTATTATTCATTTCAGAAATATCAAAAACCCATATTTCAGTTATATCCATTGAAATCTTTTCATTATCACCTCAAGTATTTCATTTTGTTTTATTTTGCTCCAACTTGTTTCACTTCGAATTCAATGACCCTAACTTATTTAGTTTTCAAATCATTTTAGTGTAACTTATCTTAGATTAAATTGTTTGAATCATGGGTGTTTTTTTATTAATTGAAAGAGGTCTGGTGGTCAACCCTCACTTCCAGAATGCTTAGGCTATCCCCAGGCATTAGAAACAAGCCTGGACAGTTAAATGCACCTTGCTGCTTGGAACATTTGCAACTGACCTGTGAAATCTGGTTATGGTCACCTAATTTTGAGGTGACTTAAATTCTTAATTTTGGTGTTCTCATAAACCTTAGGATGATAGTTTTAGAATAAAACAAGTTTCAGCCTCATTGGAGATCATTTGCTCATCCAAAGCCTTTTTTGAAACCAAATTGTCCTGAAGACAGTTTAGGGCTAGATTTTACCCGGTTTTGGAGATTAAATCTTTTAAGCTTCCATGATGTTTAACTGTTGAATTTTTGCATTCCTAGAAAGCTTAAGATCTTAGCTTTCAAGTCCAACAAGAATTTCCAGGTTTGGAGTTTGTTTGGTTAGGAAACGAACCACATTTTTACACCTATTCTAGATTAGACCTGGTACTGTATTGCTAGAATAAAACTCAGAGTTGAAGGCCTTAATGTGCTCTAAATGCCGCATTTCCAATTGGGAAAGTTCCTGCACATTCTGAAGTTTACTTCCATGCAAAGAAATCCCAGCAAGCAAGCACACAAGCAGCTCCCCCACATGCTTACTTTTCGGCCACGTTCCAGCTGTCTTGACTGGATTGGCTGTTTTAGTGATTCAGCATGCCTAGCCTACTCCAGTCAAGCCCATGCTATGGATCTAGGTTGCGAAGGCGGTTAGGAACCTAATCGTGAGGTTCCTAGACAATCAACCACCAAATGCACCAATGGGAAGCAAGGAGAGCTGAAGCAATTGTTCTGATTGGTTCAGCCGTAAAGTGAAGGTGGCAGCCGTGATTTTCTCTCGACTAACATGCTGATTGATTACCTTTAGCTGGCTTTAGGCTTGGGCAAGGTTTAAGGATGCTTAATCAAGTTATTTTGCAAGCTAATGTATGGGTTAGCAATTGTTCAAGCAAACCGGTTGTATTAGTTTTCCTAAGCTAGATTAAGGGTTTCCTAGCTAAGAAGGAAACCTCATTACGTGTATTCTGGCTAGCCAAGGCTTATTAATACCTTAGTTGTGCATTTGGAAAAGAAGGGACTTGATATTTCATTTGTGAAAAGAAAACTTATGTCTTACTTTAAAACCTTAAACACTTAACTTGCTTATCTTAGTTTTTGGCCGAACTAAGTGGTGTTCAAGTGAATCTTATCTTTGATTAAGTGGCGAATCTGTATCTTACTCATTGACTAGGGGCCCTAAGCTATTGATTAGTGGTGTATCTGTATCTAATCAAATAGTTTAGACTATCCGAAACCACGTGAAACAACTTGAACTGCTTGAGATTAGCATTCGGACCTCACAAACCCATTTGGTCTCTTTTGCATTTCCTTAGTGTTTCTTTCCTCCATTGCTCATTTCCTTGACATATACATCAGTTTTGGTATCAGAGCAAGTTCATCCTTGTCCTGAATCTAACCCCACGCATTTCCATTCCATCTCTGATCTCCACATTCAAACACATACCCAAAACCACCCATTCTGTCCGTACGCTCATCCGCGTTCCAAGATGAGTTCAAACATGACTAGTGATGAGAAGATTGAAGCCTTGGTCAAGCAAGTGCATGAAGTGACCAAGCAAATGCAAAATATGTCCGTTTCCCACCAAGAACTTCAAGCTCAAAACGAGTATTTGAAGAAACAGCTAGGAAACTCAATGAAGCAAAAGCAAAAACTTCAAGAGCATAGCTTTTGGTCCAAACCTAACTATGGAGGTGAGGAAGAAGCTAGTAATGCTCTTGATTATTTAGATGTGGAGGCACCACTTGACAGAGTCAGGAGGGATCCACCCCTTGCTTCAAAGTCAAACGATTTCAAAGTTGAATTGTGTAAATTTGGGGAAAAACTCGTCCCTGATGGGTTTTTAAATTGGCTACACATGGTGGAGCGTGCGTTTGAGTACAAAGATATCTCTGATGACAGGAAAGTGTAGCTAGCGGCACTAAGGTCACCTTGCTGCCTGGGGCATTTGCAACTAACCTGTGAAATCTGGTTATGGTAACCTAATTTTGAGGTGACTTAAATCCTTAATTTTGGTGTTCTCATAAACCTTAAGATGATAGTTTTAGAATAAAACAAGTTTCAGCCTCATTGGAGATCATTTGCTCATCCAAAACCTTCTTTGAAACCAAACTATCCTAAAGATAGTTTAGGGCCAGATGTTACCCAATTTTGGAGATTAAATCTTTTAAGCTTCCATGAGGTTTAAGTGTTGAATTTTTGCATTCCTGGAAAGCGTAAGATCTTAACTTTCACTTCCAATAAGAATTTCCAGGTTTGGAGTTCGTTGGTTTAGGAAACGAACCACATTTTTGCATCTGTTCTACATTAGGCCCGGTACTGCATTGCTAGAATAAAACTCAGAGTTGAAGGACTTAATGTCCTCCAAATGCTGCGTTTCTAATTAGGGAAGTTCCTACACATTCTGAAGTTTACTTCCATGCAAAGAAATCCCAGCAAGGAAGCACACAAGTAGCTCCCACACATGCATACTTTTCGGCCACGTTGCAGCTGTCTTGACTGGATTGGCTGTTTTAGTGATTCAGCATGCCTAGCCTACTCCAATCAAGCCCTTGCTACAAATCTAGTTTGGGAAGGCTGTTAGGAACCTAATCATGAGGTACCTAGACAATCAACCACCAAATGCACCAATGGGAAGCAAGGAGAGCTGAAGCAATTGTTCTGATTGGTTCAGCCGTAAAGTGAGGGTGGCAGCCGTGATTTTCTCTTCCCTGATATTCTGATTGATTACCTTTAGCTTGCTTTAGGCTTAGGAAAGGTTTAAGGAAGTTTAATAAAGTTATTTTGCAAGCTAATCTATGGGTTAGCAATTGTTCAAGCAAATCGGTTGTATTAGTTTTCCTAAGCCAGATTAAGGGTTTCCTAGCTAAGAAGGAAACCTCATTTCATGTATTATGGCTAGCCAAGGCTTATTAATACCTTGGTTGCTCATTTGGAAAAGAAGGGACTTGATATTTCACTTGTGAAAAGAAGACTTACGTCTTACTTCAAAACCTTAAACACTTAACTTGCTTACCTTAGTTTTTCGCCGAACTAAGTGGTGTTCAAGTGAGTCTTAATCTTTGATTAAGTGGTGAATCTGTATCTTAATCATTGACTAGGGGCCCTAAGCTATTGATTAGTGGTGTATCTGTATCTAATCAAATAGTTTAGACTGTCCAAAACCAAGTGAAACAACTTGAACTGCTTGAGATTAGCATTTAGACCTCACAAATCCGTTTGGTCTCTTTTGCATTTCCTTGGTGTTTCTTTCCTCCATTGCTCATTTACTTGACATATACATCAGTTTTGGCATCAGAGCAAGTTCATCCTTGTCCCGAATCCAACCCCACGCATTTCCATTCCATCTCTAACCTCCACATTCGAACACCTTCCTAAAACCACCCATTCTATCCGTACGCTCATCCGTGTTCTAAGATGAGTTCAAACATGACTAGTGATGAGAAGATTGAAGCCTTGGTCAAGCAAGTGCATGAAGTGACCAAGCAAATGCAAGATATGTCCATTTCCCACCAAGAACTTCATGCTCAAAATGAGTATTTGAAGAAACAGCTTGGAAACTCAGTGAAGCAAAAGCAAAAACTTCAAGAGTATAGCTTTTGGTCCAAACCTAACTATGGAGGTGAGGAAGAAGCTAGCATGCTCTTGATTATTTAGATGAGGAGGCACCATTTGAGAGAGTCAGGAGGGATCCACGACCCCTTGCTTCAAACTCAAATGATTTCAAAGTTGAATTGCCTAAATTTGAGGAAAAACTCGATCCTGATGAGTTTTTAGATTGGCTACACATGGTGGAGAGTGTGTTTGAGTACAAAGACATCTCTGATGACAGGAAAGTGAAGCTAGCGGCACTAAGGTCACCTTGCTACCTGGGGCGTTTGCAACTGACCTGTGAAGTCTGGTTATGGTCACCTAATTTTGTGGTGACTTAAATCCTTAATTTTGGTGTTCTCATAAACCTTAGGATGATAGTTTTATAATAAAACAAGTTTCAGCCTCATTGGAGATCATTTGCTCATCTGAAACCTTCTTTGAAACCAAATTGTCCTAAAGACAGTTTAGGGCTAGATTTTACCCAGTTTTGAAGATTAAATCTTTTAAGCTTCTATGAGGTTTATGGGTTGAATTTTTGCATTCCTGGAAAGCTTAAGATCTTAGCTTTCACTTTTAGCAAGAATTTCTAGGTTTGGAGTTCGTTGATTTAGGAAACGAACCACATTTTTGCACCTGTTCTAGATTAGGCCTGGTGCTACATTACTAGAATAAAACTCAGAGCTGAAGGACTTAATGTGCTCCAAATGTTGCGTTTCAAATTGGGGAAGTTCCTGCACATTCTGAAGTTTACTTTATGCAAAGAAATCCCAGCAAGCAAGCACAAAAGCAGCTCCCCCACATGCATACTTTTCGGCCACGTTCCAGCTGTCTTAACTGGACTGGTCGTTTTAGTGATTCAACATGCCTAGCCCACTCCTGTCCAGCCCATGATACAAATCTAGGTTGGGAAGGCTGTTAGGAACCTAATCATGAGGTTCCTAGACAATCAACGACCAAATGCACCAATGGGAAGCAAGGAGATCTGAAGCAGTTGTTCTGATTGGTTCAGCCACAAAGTGAGGGTAGCAGCCGTGATTTTCTCTCCCCTAACATGCTGATTGATTACTTTTAGCTTGCTTTAGGCTTAGGAAAGGCTTAAGGAAGCTTAATCAAGTTATTTTGTAAGCTAATGTATGGGTTAGCAATTGTTGAAGCAAACCGGTTGTATTAGTTTTCGTAAGCTAGATTAATGGTTTCCTAGCTAAGAAGGAAACCTCATTTCATGTATTATGGCTAGCCAAGGCTCATTAAAACCTTGGTTGCTCATTTGGAAAAGAAGGGACTTGATATTTCATTTGTGAAAAGAAGACTTGTGTCTTACTTTAAAACCTTAAACACTTAACTTGCTTATCTTAGTTTTTAGCCGAACTAAGTGGTGTTCAAGTGAGTCTTAATCTTTGATTAAGTGGTGAATCTGTATCTTAATCATTGACCAGGGGCCCTAAGCTATTGATTAGTGGTGTATCTGTATCTAATCAAATAGTTTAGACTACCCAAAACCAAGTGAAACAACTTGAACTGCTTGAGATTAGCATTCGAATCTCACAAGCCCGTTTGGTCTCTTTTGCATTTCCTTGGTGTTTCTTTCGTCCATTGCTCATTTCCTCGACATATACATCAGTTTTGGTATCAGAGCAAGTTCATCCTTGTCTTGAACCCAACCCCATGCATTTCCGTTCCATCTCTGATCTCCACATTCAAACACATTCCCAAAACCACCCATTCTGTCCGTATGCTCATCTGTGTTCCAAGATGAGTTCAAACATGACTAGTGATGAGAAAATTGAAGCCTTGGTCAAGCAAGTGCACGAAGTGACCAAGCAAATGCAAGATATGTCCGTTTCCCACCAAGAGCATCAAGCTCAAAATGATTATTTGAAGAAACAGCTAGGAAACTCAATGAAGCAAAAGCAAAAAGCTCAAGAGTATAGATTTTGGTCCAAACCTAACTGTGGAGGTGAGGAAGAAGCTAGCAATGCTCTTGATTATTCAGATGAGGAGGCACCATTTGAGAGAGTCAGGAGGGTTCCACGGCCTCTTGCTTTAAGCTCAAATGATTTCAAAGTTGAATTGCCTAAATTTAAGGAAAAACTCGATCCTGATGAGTTTTTAGGTTGGCTACACTTGGTGGAGCGCGTGTTTGAGCACAAAGATATCTCTGATGACAGGAAAGTGAAGCTAGCGGCACTAAGGTCACCTTGCTACCTGGGACGTTTACAACTGACCTGTGAAATCTGGTTATGGTCACCTAATTTTGAGTTGACTTAAATCCTTAATATTGGTGTTCTCTTAAACCTTAGGATGATAGTTTTGGAATAAAACAAGTTTCAGCCTCATTGGAGATCATTTGCTCATCCAAAACCTCCGTTAAAACCAAACTGTCCTAAAGACAGTTTAGGGCTAGATTTTACCCGGTTTTGGAGATTAAATCTTTTAAGCTTCTATGAGGTTTAAGTGTTGAATTTTTACATTCCTGGAAAGCTTAAGATCTTAGCTTTCACTTCCAACAAGAATTTTCTGGTTTAGAGTTCGTTGGTTTAGGAAACGAACTACATTTTTGCAGCTGTTCTAGATTAGGCTTGGTATTGCATTGCTAGAATAAAACTCAGAGTTGAAGGACTTAATGTGCTTTAAATGCTGCGTTTCTAATAGGGGAAGTTCCTGGACATTCTGAAGTTTGCTTCTATGCGAAGAAATCCCAGTAAGCATGCACACAAGCAGCTCCCCCACTTGCATACTTTTCGGCCACATTCCAGCTGTCTTGACTGTACTGCCGTTTTAGTGATTCAGCGTGCCTAGCCTACTCCAGTCAAGCCCATGCTACAAATCTAGGTTACGAAGGCTGTTAGGAACCTAATAATGAGGTTCCTAGACAATCAACCACCAAATGCACCAATGGGAAGCAAGGAGAGCTGAAGCAATTGTTCTGATTGGTTCAGCCACAAATTGAGGGTGGCAACTGTGATTTTCTCTCACCTAACATGCTGATTGATTACCTTTAGCTTGCTTTAGGCTTAGGAAAGGTTTGAGGAAGCTTAATCAAGTTATTTTGCAAGCTAATGTATGGGTTAGCAATTGTTGAAGCAAACTGGTTGTATTGGTTTTCATAAGCTAGATTAAGGGTCTCCTAGCTAAGAAGGAAACCTCATTTCATGTATTATGGCTAGCCAAGGCTTATTAATACCTTGGTTGCTCATTTGGAAAAGAAGGGACTTGATATTTCATTTGTGAAAAGAAGACTTGTGTCTTACTTTCTTAAACACTTAACTTGCTTATCTTAGTTTTTGGCCGAACTAAGTGGTGTTCAAGCGAGTATTAATCCTTGATTAAGTGGTGAATCTATATCTTAATCAATGACTTGGGGCCTTAAGCTACTGATTAGTGGTGTATCTGTGTCTAATCAAATAGTTTAGACTATCCAAAACAAAGTGAAACAACTTGAACTGCTTGAGATTAGCATTCGGAGCACACAAACCCGTTTGGTCTCTTTTGCATTTCCTTGGTGTTTCTTTCCTCCATTGCTGATTTTCTTGACATACACATCAGTTTTGGTATCCGAGCAAATTCATCCTTGTCCTGAATCCAACCCCATGCATTTCCATTCCATCTCTGATCTCCACATTCAAACACATTCCCAAAACCACCCATTCTGTCCGTACGCTCATTCGTGTTCCAAGACGAGTTGAAACATGACTAGCGATGAGAAGATTGAAGCCTTGGTCAAGAAAGTGCATGAAGTGACCAAGCAAATGCAAGATATGTCCGTTTCCCACCAAGAACTCCAAGCTCAAAACGAGTATTTCAAGAAACAGCTAGGAAACTCAGTGAAGCAAAAGTAAAAACTTCAATAGTATAGCTTTTGTTCCAAACCTAACTATGGAGGTGAGGAGGAAGCCAGCAATGCTCTTGATTATTCAGATGAGGAGGCACCATTTAAGAGAGTCAGGAGGGATCCACGACCCCTTGCTTCAAACTCAAATGATTTCAAAGTTGAATTGCCTAAATTTGAGGAAAAACTCGATCCTGATGAGTCTTTAGATTGGCTACACATGATGGAGCGTGTGTTTGAGTACAAAGATATCTCTGATGACAGAAAAAAGAAGCTAGCGATACTAAGGTCACCTTGCTGCCTGGGACATTTGCAACTGACCTATGAAATCAGGTTTTGGTCACCAAATTTTGAGGTGACTTAAATCCTTAATTTTGGTGTTCTCATAAACCTTAGGATGATAGTTTTAGAGTAAAACAAGTTTCAGCCTCATTGGAGATCATTTGCTCATCCAAAACCTTCTTTGAAACCAAACTGTCCTAAAGACAGTTTAGGGCTAGATTTTACCCGGTTTTGGAGATTAAATCTTTTAAGCTTCCATCAGGTTTAAGTGGTGAATTTTTGCATTCCTGGAAAGCTTAAGATCTTAGCTCTCACTTCCAATAAGAATTTCCAGGTTTGGAGTTCGTTGGTTTGGGAAACGAACCACATTTTTGCACCTATTCTACATTAGGCTCCAAATGCTCCAAATGCTGCATTGCTAGAATAAAACTCGGAGTCGAAGGACTTAATGTGCTCCAAATGCTGCGTTTCCAACTGGGGAAGTTCCTGCACATTCTGAAGTTTACTTCTATGCAAAGAAATCCCAGCAAGCCAGCGCACAAGCAGCTCCCCCGCATGCATACTTTTCGGCCACGTTCCAGCTGTCTTCACTGGATTGGCGGTTTTAGTGATTCAGCATGCCTAGCCTACTCCAGTCAAGCCCACGCTACAAATCTAGGTTGCGAAGGCTGTCAGGAACCTAATCACGAGGTTCCTAGACAATCAACCACCAAATGCACCAATGGGAAGCAAGGAGAGCTGAAGCAATTGTTCTGATTGGTTCAGTCGTAAAGTGAGGGTAGCAGTCGTGATTTTCTCCCAACTAACATGCTGATTGATTACTTTTAGCTTGCTTTAGGCTTAGGAAAGGTTTAAGGATGCTTAATCGAGTTATTTTGTAAGCGAATGTATGGGTTAGCAATTGTTCAAGCAAACCGGTTGTATTAGTTTTCCTAAGCTAGATTAAGGGTTTCCTAGCTAAGAAGGAAACCTCATTTCGTGTATTCTGGCTAGCCAAGGCTTATTAATAACTTGGTTGCTCATTTAGAAAAGAAGGGACTTGATATTTCATTTGTGAAAAGAAGACTTGTGTCTTACTTTAAAACCTTAAACAGTTAACTTGCTCATCTTAGTTTTTGGCCGAACTAAGTGGTGTTCACGTGAGCCTTAATCTTTAATTAAGTGGTGAATCTGTATCTTAATCATTGACTAGTGGCCCTAAGCTATTGGCTAGTGGTGTATCTATATCTAATCAAATAGTTTAGACTATCCAAAACCAAGTGAAATAACTTGAACTGCTTGAGATTAGCATTCAGACCTCACAAACCCGTTTGGTCTCTTTTGCATTTCCTTGGTGTTTCTTTCCTCCATTGCTCATTTCCTTAACATATGCATCAGTTTTGTTATCAGAGCAAGTTCATCCTTATCCTGAATCCAACCCCATGCATTTCCATTCCATGTCTGATCTCCACATTCAAACACATTCCCAAAACCACCCATTCTGTCCGTACGCTCATCCATGTTCCAAGATAAGTTCAAACATGAGTAGTGATGAGATGGTTGAAGGCTTGGTCAAGCAACTGCATGAAATGACCAAGCAAATGCAAGATATGTCCATTTCCCACCAAGAACCTGAAACTTAAAACGAATATTTGAAGAAACAGCGAGGAAACTCAATGAAGCAAAAGCAAAAACTTCAAGAGCATAGCTTTTGGTCCAA
>NCQV01060288.1:6989-21240 GCA_002740545.1 Lophocereus schottii
CGAGGCCAAAAATTAACAAACTTACTCAAGCTTTTGAAAAGTTACCCATACTTGACCAACCTCAAACCCCACCCCAATTTTCCCCTGAACTACTTGTGGGGGGGGGGGGAGGGGAATGATCGTCGTGAGTGGGTCGTTTATAAGCCAAGTCGAGCTAATGAGCTTGAGGAGAGCGAGCCTGACCCAGTGACTCCATCTAACCCTTGAATGCAAGAGGGGGCAGTAATCTGAGGCATGACCAAGGGGACAATAGGAACCGTCGGTTCAACACCTCTAGAGATGATAGGAGGACAGGTAGCCATAGGGAACCTAGGCATGCTGACCTTGAAACTGATCATAAGAGTGTTTACGAGGGTTATTCCAATATTACTCTAAAGGTGAAAGTCGATGTACCCTCTTTTGCCGGAAAAATAGATTCTATGACTTTTTCTGACTGGATAATTGCTATGGAGGATTACTTTGATTGGTATGAGATGTCGGATATTGAGCGGGTTCGATTTGCTACGTTGAAACTCGTAGGACTTGCTAGGAAGTTTTGACAAACTGTGACGAGTCACCTCGAGCGAATGTGCCAACCCTCCATCGTTCAATTGGAAGTTATGAAGTATAGGTTGAAAGAAAAGTATCTTCCTTCTTTCCATAAGGCACATCTTGTCGACTAGATGCTAGACGACCTTAGATAGTCCACCTACAATGTGTCAAATTACATCAATAGTTTTGAGGAATTAACTCAGCGTTGTGACCTTCTAGAGGACCCTTCCATTACTATAGCTCATCTCATTCGGGGCTTACGGACTAACCTTAAGAGGGAAGTAACATTATCTGCGCCTTATACTCTCAATGAAGCTTACTACAAAGCTAAGCTTTAGAGGTTGAAAAACTTGATAAGCTTTACCTGTCGACGTACTGCTCTTCCTCTAGGGCCCCTGCGCAATCTGTTCCTAAGATGAATGCGTTTTCTGTGAGTTCTTCAACTTCTAAGGGTCACAACCCTCACATCCCACCTAGAGTCACCCCACAGGGAACGTCCTCTGGTACATCTCGTAACCTAGTCTAATGTTTCAGCTGTCGTGGGAGAGGTCATTATGCTTCCAAGTGCCCTCACCGTACCCTGGCCCTAGAGCATAAGTCCTTTAGACCACCCGAACTTGAGGAAGAGGTGGTCGACCCTGAGGGAGATTTTGAAGATCTTGTTGATGTTGAGAATAGCCTTCTTCATGATGCACATCTTGGAGTTATGAGATGCCTTTTAGCCAACCCGGTCATGAACGATGAGTGGGAATGTACTACCATCTTCTATACTCTTGTGACATGTGGGGAAACTCTTATGAAAATGGTTATGGATGGTCGTAGCACCATGAATGTTGTTGCCGAGGCCGCTATAGAGCGTTGTCATCTTAAGGTAGAACCTCACCCCCACCGTTTCAAAGTAGCCTAGGTCAACAAGACCCACCTCACAGTTATACATAGATGTAAGATTCCAATCCAAATTGGTGGTTATAAGGGCGAGGTTTTATGTGATGTCCTCCCAATGGATGTCGCTCACATTCTCGTAGGTCGACCTTGGCTTTATGATCGCAATGTCTCACATAATGGGAGAGAGAACACTTATACCTTTAGCTACATCAATAAGAACATCACTCTTAACCCATGTCGACCTAGAGAGTTGCTGCCTTCCACAGGTCCCAAACCTTCCCCGACCTTGTCCTCTCCACACAGTGTGTCTACCCCTCCTAGGGGAACTATTTCCCTCCTTCACCATAGACCTTTTGAAAGACTAAGAAACTCTAACAAGTTCTTCCTGACAATCTTAGCTAGGGAGCTAGCTTCAGACTCCATTGTCTTCCCTAACATCCCTTCAGGCGACCCGTCTCGCCAGGACCTCCCAGTTGAGATTGATGACTTGCATAAAGAATTTGTCGATGTTATCCCAGAGGAACTTCCTGGTGAGCTCTCTCCCCTTCGTAACATACAATATGCTATTGATTGGGTCCCTGGTTCCCAACTGCCTAACATTCCTCATTCTAGGTTGAATCCAACTGAGCGAGCCGAATTGAATAGGCATGTTGAAGAACTATTGTCTAAGGGCTTTGTTCATCATAGTATGAGTCCCTGTGTGGTCCCTGCCCTCCTTACCCCTAAGAAGGACAAATCGTGGAGGATATGTATCGATAGTAGAGCCATCAATAAAATTACAGTCAAGTATAGGTTTCCCATTCTGAGGTTAGAGGACATGCTTGCTTGTCTTGCTGGAGCTAGCTGGTTCTCTAAGATAGACTTGCGAAGTGGTTATCACCAAGTTCGCATTAGGCCAGGAGGCGAATGGAAGACCACCTTTAAGACCCAAGATGGCCTATTTGAGTGGATGGTTATGCCTTTTGGGCTATCCAACGCTCCTAATACCTTTATAAGACTCATGACTCACGTTCTTCAACCATTTATGGGGAAATTTTTAGTTGTCTATTTTTATGACATCTTGGTAATAGCAAGTCTAGGACAGACCATGTTAACCATCTCAAGCAACTGCTGTGTGCACTTAGAGAGGCCAAGCTCTTTGCTAATTTAAGAAAGTGCATCTTCCTTCAAACCCAAGTCCTCTTTTTTAGGATTCATTGTGTCCGCTCAAGGTATCTCCGCTGACCCCGACAAAGTTAGAGCCATTAGGGAATAGCCTGAACCTAAGACCCTTCCTGAGACTAGGAGTTTTCATGGTCTAGCCTCCTTCTACAGGAGGTTTATCAGACACTTCAGCTCTATCATGTCACCTATTATAGACTGCTTGAAGAAAGGCCCATTTTCGTGGACTCCTAAATTGGCATCTGCCTTTAAGGAGATTAAGGACATGATGTCATCTGCTCCAGTCCTTAGGCATCCTGACTTTAGTAAGGTTTTTGAGGTTGCTTGCGATGCCTCTGGATATGGCGTTGGTGGTGTGTTAAGTCAGGAGGGACATCCCATAGCATTCTTTAGCAAAAAGCTTAGTGAATCTAGGCGGATCAAGTATACCACCTACGAGAAAGAGTTGTATGCTCTACTTCAGTCCCTTCGTCATTGGTGCTATTATCTTCTCTCGCATGAATTTGTTGTATATTTGGATCATGAGGCCCTTAAGCACTGGAATTCTCAATCTAGTATCAATCTTAAGCATGCTAGGTGGATTAAGTATATTAGTGAGTACTCCTTTGTCCTTAAGCACAAATCTGGTGTTGAGAACAAGGTGGATGGTGCCCTCAGTTGCATTGGTTACCTCTTATAGACAATGAGGGTTGAGGTTCTCAGTTTTGACAGGCTCAAAGGCACTTACACCTCTTGTCCTGACTTTTCACTCATTTAGTCGGACCTTTCGACTGGAAATCGCAACCATCACATTGACTTTATCATTCATGACGGTTTCCCGTTTCGAGGGTCCAAGTTATGCATTCCTAAGACATCATTTTGGGACCGCTTAGTTTGGGAGATGCATGCTAGGGGACTAGCTGGCCACCTGAGTAAAGACAGGACCAATGCTTTGGTTGCAAATCGCTTCTATTGGCCCTCTCTCAAAAGAGATGTACATCGCATTGTGTCTCAGTGCCGTACCTGTCAGTTAGCTACAACTAAGAGGCACAGTACATGGCTTTACACTCCTCTTCCTATCCCGCATGCTCCGTGGAAGGACATTAGCATGGACTTTTTACTAGGTCTTCCTAGAACATCCCATGGTCTTGATTCAATCATAGTTGTGGTTGATAGGTTTACTAATATGGCCCACTTTTTGCCTGTAGCAAGACAGATGACGCTTCACATGTTGCTAAGTTAGTCTTCTGAGAGGTTTTTAGGTTGCATGGTCTTCCCACTTCCATAGTGTTAGATCGGGATGTCAAATTCATGAGCTATTTCTAGAAGACCTTATGGAGACTGTGTGGTACTACTCTGAAATTTTCTACGGCCTTTCACCCTCAAACGGATGGGCAAACTGAGGTTGTTAACCACAGTCTAGGGGAGTTACTTAGATGCGTTGTGGGCGAGAAACAAGGCGCTTGGGATTTGACTTTACCCCTTGTTAAGTTTACATATAATAATAAGGTCAATAGAACCACAGGTAAGAGTCTCTTTGAGATTGCCCATGGTTACTCTCCTCGCACCCCTGCTGACCTTATTCCACTCTCTCCTGATGCCCATGTTTCACATCCTGCATCCACATTTGCATAGTATATTTATGACTTGCATGCTGAGGTTCAACGCAAGATTGCTTAAAGCAATGATAGCTATAAGCATTCAGCTGACATTCATCGCAGAGCTGCGAATTTTGAGGTGGGTGATTTTGTTATGGCTCAGAGTCAACCTGAACGATTACCCATAAACTCCCTCAAAAAGCTTTATGGTCGTGTCATAGGACCTTACCAAATACTGCGGAAGTTGGGATCTAATGTATATGCACTTGATCTCCTTGACAGTTTAGATATTAGTCCTATTTTCAATGTGCAGGATCTCACTCTTCATCGAGGTACTTTCGAGCCTCCTTATCTTCCTTTTGGGGTATCTGTAGGTACTCAGGTCCCTAGGCTCCCACCTTTATAGTCGCAGACCGACATCGAGGCGGCGTTGGTTGATGAGTTTGTGTCCTCTTCTCGTGGGGGGTTATGACGCTTCCTAGTGCAATGGTTAGGACAGCCCTAGTCTGATGCTACTTGGATTACTGAAGATGAGTTTCGTGATATGAATTCGACTCTAGTGGTACCTCCAAGACAACTCGTCGACGTCAAGTTCTTTTCTAGTGGGGGAGAATAATGTCGTATCTCTTAAGGAGTTTTATAGCAATGTGTATTCTAGGAAGAATAGGAGATTTCGTAATCTAGAGATCTTCTTTTAGGATAAAATCTTTTTATTTTCCTGGATTATTTTTAGTTATCGTAATCTTATCGTAATCTTTGAATTTATTTTATATTTTTTTCAGTTATATTGATTCTATATAAATCCCCCTCGTGCTTTGGGGAAAGACACACTTGAATGAATTGAATTATTGAGTTTTTCAAAAGTTCTTGTGTGATTTGTCTAGGTGTGGGGATTGCTCTTAGAGCATCCTACATCACCATGTTTCATGTTATTGTGAGTAATTGTTCAACTATCCTCACTAGATTATACTCATAGAGAACTATTAGAAGTGAATTCTAACCAAAAGTCTGAGTCATGGGTACGGAACCCCTTTATACGTAAGACCTATTGCTCATGCAGCTTAGGCATGCTCTTACTCCTTTTGTATCTATGGCCTTTATCACGGGCGACTAGTCTTTAAATATTAAATCTTTTCCTTCCAATCCAATGGGATTGCTTTTATATTTCATGTAATGTGCATGGCTGATGAAAATTAGTTTGAATTTATTATGGGTTTGAGTCCCAAGTTTTTGATTTTGATGCAAAGACTTGCTTGAACTTGATTTTTTTTTTTTTTTTTGGCCTGGTTGAAGTTCAGTATGCATTGAAGACATGAGATGTTAGCTTTTGGTAGTTGTTTGCATGCATTTTGCCTGATTCTACCTGAATTGTGCAATTTCATCATCTTTCAAGAAGATTAATGTTGGATTGATTCTAATTGCATTGTGAGATATCCATGACCCTTCGATGTTGTCAAGAATGTTTATACATAGTTTCATGGCCATTGGATTAAGTCTCGGTTACATTATGTGTTAAACTGAAGACTGTTGAAATTTGATTATGCTTTGGTCATTTGGACATTGGTGAATGCTTTGTTATAAATTCATGCACGTTATAAAGTTATTTAGAACTTCTATGTAAATTTTGATAATTAACTGACCATTTCTTAGTTACTTCTCATGTTCTGTTGAATGTTGCCTAAATTTTGTTGCTAGGCGTTTTTCGATTTTTTTTTTTTTTTGAGTTGTTAAATGGCCGACTTACCTAGCAATAGGCCATGTAGACATACTGGAGGTGACCATATATGGGAGGATAATTATGACATTATGAGTTGGATGTTGAGCAACTAGTTTGACTACAATTTGCTATATTACAAGGATTGCCACCAGCACATTTCCACTATGGTGGATAATAAGATAGAATTTAGAGTGGTATCCTTCTTATTTGATATCTGAATATTTTTATGCTTTAATTTTTCTGTCCAATGTTTATACATTTTGTGGTAGGGTCGTGACTTTGTTAAGGCTTATGGATCTATTCAGAAGCTTTATACTACCTACAAAGGGCTGCACAATGATGCTAAGGATGTTGTGAGGATGCAGGCTTTTGTAAGTTTGTGATGCTATGTAAGGACTTCAGGAGTTCGAACGGGGTGCTGATATGGGATCTACTTGATCGCTTTTGGGATAATACCAGCACTTTTAACTTACTAGTGGGTGAGATCGTGGCGACCCTGTATGCTTTCTATGTGGTGACTGGGATTGGCGTTAAAGAGAAACTGTTGAGACATAATGCGACCTTCAAGGAGGATCAGGCTTGCTCAATAAGACTTTTTAGGCCTAATGCCGTAGGATGGGATGTTCGATCAAACTCTATTCAATATCGTCAATTAGAGATAACATTTAAAGCTGGGAATGTAGACATGGAGTAACAGGCTTCCCGTTTCATCACATTGCTACTAAGATAGACCTTTTCTACTGACAAAACAAATTGGGTTCACCTTCATTAGATGTATAACATGGAGAATGTTCGTGGTATTATTCGCTAGGATTAGGGGCAAGTCCCTTATGCCACCCTGCATTCGTAGCTAGGATTGGCCTATTGGTGGAACAACTATTCGGTACAGGAAGCTAGCTCAGGAGGCTTTTTGCGTATGCTTGAGGTATAATTCATTTTATAGTATTATTACTGTTTTTGAAAACGTGGGATTGCTTATGATTTATGTTATTTTATAGTGTCTGATTTTGGACTGTTTCAAAAGGATATGCATGAGATCTAAAGGCTTCAATAATGTTGGGCAGTGGAAGAAGAACCTAATAAGAGGAGATTTAGATCATTTGAAACAATGACCTATCCAAACTTTGATTAAATTATTAAATGTGAGAAATTAGTTCTTCCCTTCGCTTATTTTCATTAGCGCCTATTTATTTATTTATTTTTACTTATGGTTGGCTTAAATGTGACATGGGACACCTTAGACAGAGACAAATGGCATCCCGACTATAGCTTAGAGGGCTTGGGTCTTGTCACACTAGACAACACTACTTCTCGGCCACTTTAGTGATGTGTGATATTTAGGAAGAAAGTAACTAAGATAGTGCTAGTTAGCATGCCTATTCACTTTGTTCTGATGGATCCTCCCCTGACCACAATGTGTGTGGCCACCTTAAAGTTAGAGGAGACATAACCACCGAAGGTCAGGGTGGCTTGTTAAAGCTTATTAGTCTTCGAGGGTGACTATTGGGAGTTTTGTATGACCCACTTGGGAGTTGTTAGGGAAAATTGAGTGACTTTAGTTGCGGAAGTGATAGGATGAAACAGATATTCAGAAATTTAAAGAAAGATAACAAGAACAAAGCAATAACACACAAGATTTAGGTGGAAACCAAATGTGGGAAAAACACGGACGGCAATGAGCACAATCAATCCACTATATGAGTAGGAAGAGTACAAAATGATCGCAATCACAACAAGTGATTCGATCCAATAGTAGGATTACAATATTTTTTGTAATCTCTCTCAAAGCTCTCTCCATCTCTCAATGTGTTTTGTGTTTACTTGGTTATGGAACTTAGGATGATTTTGGATCATAGGCAAGGTCTCTTTATATAGAGTCTAGAAATCTAGGGTTTAACTCCGAGAGAAGAACCCTAACCGCCACGAAGACTATACGCTAACATGCAAACCCTAGCCACCAAGAAGCCCGCGCTCGAACTGGGAACGCCGCACGGCTGTGCCGGGTGGCACGGTGACCCGTGCCTGGGTGGCATAACCATGCCACCTGGCACGACCTACCCGTGCCAAATCCCTGCCCGCCTTTGGTCACTGCTTCTTCGGCCTGACACTCCCGTGTCACCTGGCAGGGTTCCCCCATGCTGTTTCTTAGATTTTAGGCCATGAAACCTAATAATCTCCACCTTGGACTGAAATTTCCAATCACCAATTCCCTACCACCATCATCGCACCCCTAAGGGTGATGCCCCCCCCCCGAGGGGCAATGCGCCAAAGGGCAATTTAAGCGATCCGAACGCTGATTGAGTTTAAGTGATGCTTAAACTTAGCTCTGGGAGACGACTTGTATGAACCTTTCTTCAAATAATCTGTCGTAGTAGGCCCCTGCAAGACATAGAGGCATCATTACCTCAAACCATTCAGTAGAATCCGACTGCCCTTCGAGACCTTCAGCTGAATATTTGCAGCCCTTTGATTCAAGGGTGCCTAAAGGGATGAGGTTACGCTTCAAGTTAGGAATACGACGAACATTCGATAAAGTCCTGATAACACCATTATGGGTCTTGATTTTAACAATACCGATTCCAGTCGCATTGCATTGGGCATTATTGCCCATGTGAACAACAGTTTAGTCAGCTGGATCATATATTGAAAATCAATCCTTATGAGGACACATATGACAGGTACACCTAGAATCAAGAATCCAATCAAAATCGCTCCCCCTTTTAGTGGAGGTAGCAAACAAAACATCACTATCAGAATCAGATTCAGCAAACGAAGTTTCAGCAGGCTCATAGGAATTATCTTCTTCTTTCTCCCTCTTCTTTTGCAGTTGCCAACTGTTAGCAACAATATGGCCCAATTTACCACAATAATTGCAGGTCTTACGAGCATAAGGATTTCTAGACTTAGAACATTTCTTACTTCTATTATCATTCCCCTTTTCAGTTGTTTTACCCCTCGCTACTAATCCCTCAGCAGAATCAGCATGAATCTCAAGATCAAACTTTTCTTTAGACAATAGGTTTGACTTAACATCTTTAAACGATATAGTATTAGAATTACTATATAGTATGATTTCCTTGAAATGTTCATATGAGGGGGGTAAAGACACAACAAGCAGAATAGCATTGTCCTCATCCTCAATCTTTACATCCAGACTCTCTAAATCAACAAGAATACAGTTAAACTTATTCAAATGTTTTTGAACAGGGGTATCTTCAGCCATACGAAAGGTGTACAACCTTTCCTTCAAACGGATCTTGTTGGCTAGACTCTTCGTCATGTAGAGTTCCTCCAGTCGAACCCAAATACCTACTGCAGCTGTCTTATCAAGCACCTCTAGCAAGACATGTGGTGCCAAGTACAACTGTATGGCAGAAACTACCTTCAACTCCAGTTCCTCCCATTCCTCATCTGTCAACGATCCACGCCACTTCTTTTGGTCTGCTGCCCATTGTTCATCAGTCATCTTCTCGGGTTTCATGTGAGGTCCTTGCAGAACCTTCCATAACCCTTGCTGGATGAGAGCTGCTCTCATCTGCACTTTTCAGAGATTAAAACTAATCTCCCCATCAAATTTTTAAATATCAACCTTCATAATTGAAGACATCCTAAACCAAAGCTCTGATACCACTTGTTAGAGAAAATTGAGCGACTTTAGTTGCAGAAGCGATAGGATGAAACAAATATTCAGAAATTTAAAGAACGATAACAAGAACATAGCAATAACACAGGATTTACGCGAAAACCCAATGCGGGAAAAATCAATGATGGCGACGAGCACAATCAATCCACTATATGAGCAGGAAGAGTACAAAGTGATCGCAATCACAACAAGTGATTCGTTCTAATAGCAGGATTACAATCTTTCTTGTAATCTCTCTCAAAACTCTCTTTACCTCTCAATGTGTTTTGTGTTTACTTGGTCATGGAACTCAGGATGATTTTAGATCTTTGGCAAGGTCTCTTTATATAGAGTCTAGAAATCAAGGGTTTAACTCCTAGAAGAGAACCCTAGCCGCCATGAAGACTGTATGCCAAGACGCAAACCGTAGCTACCAAGAAGTCCGCGCCCGAACTGAAAACGCCGCACGACCGTGCTGGGTGGCACGGTCACCCCGTGCCTGGGTGGCACGGCCGTGCCACCTAGCACGACCTACCCGTGCCAAATCCCTACCTTCCTTTCATAATTGCTTCTTAGGCCTGACATGCCCATACCGCCTGGCATGATCCCGCCCTGCCGTTTCTTGGATTCTGGGCCACTAAACCCAACAGGGGTCCTGTCATTCCTCTAGTAAGTTTCAATTCCTTCAAAGAGTTATTTGTTCCTAACTACTTATTTTCACTTATGCTTTGTAAATCCTTTTACAGACAGAAGAACATATTCATTCGTCAAGTGCATAATGCATTATGCAGAAATTTTTGGCATAGAGCAGGAATAGAGATTGATGATGTCGAGAACAATGAGCTTGGAAATGCATCAAGCTCCTCATCCCTAGGAAGGTATAAGGTTTCTTTTGACACTTTTACTCTTTGAGTTTCTATTTTATATTTATGTTTGTAAGGCATATGTATGTTCAAGAAGAAAGCTTGTTTAAGATGGAGGTTGCCTACTAATTGAGGAAGATTGTCTATTGGTATGGATCTTCACGTGTCAAGGTGATGACGTCAATGAGGTATGCTCATTTACTTTCTTTTTTTTTTTTGGGTTGCATATCACACCTTTGAGTTTTCTAATGTTCCCATGCAAAATTCACGGAGTTGCGCGACATCATTATCGTAGGCAAGTAGCACTTACTGAATACCTCAATACTCATTGAGTGCTCCTTTCCCTCCTCTACATTTTGCGTTACGCCACCGATGTGGCCCTATGCACTACAAGAAATTATGGTTTTTGTAGTAACAAGTTTTGCCACAATATGTTGATTTGCTACAAAAAAGTCTTTTGTGGCGACTAGACAAATTACTACAAGGTTGCCACAGATAGTCCGTTACAAAAACCTTTTGTGGCAAATTTAGTTTTGCTACAAATTATACAGCTTTTGTGGCAAATTTTAACTTGCCACAAATTGGAATTTGCTACAATAGCATACAATTCGTAGCAATTTCCATTAAATCCATATTTGCTACAAGAAGGTGATATTTGTTGCAAAATACAATTGCCGCAAACTATATTTTGGCCGATATTTGTATACATTTTGTGGCAGTTCACCTTTGCCACTAAATGTATCCTAGAAATTGGTAAAATTTGATTGCATTTCTTTTTTTATTATTGTTATATGTTGCAATATTGTTTACCGTTGGCAAATAATAATTGTGTAATGACATTCTCATGAATACATACATGAAATAAATCCAAACGAAATGCAATCGTATATACTCGAAATGAAATTGCATTAAATATATAATCATATGATGTGTGCAGCATACTAGCTACTACAATTTCGACAATCGTATATACTTAGTTCATAATTCTGAAATAATTATAAAAAAAACTCAAACTCATCCATGTAAGTGTTCAACTTCTGTTTTGGGGGAAGGGGTTGTTCTAAGGGGAAAGGTATATTGTGCTAGGTTCTTGATCAATGTAGTTTTCTTCACTTGAAATCTTTAACAAAAAATGTTTGTCATGAAGAAGTGAAACCTGCAATAAAAAAAAATAAACACTTAATGAGCATTTAGCGTTCACATTTCATGAGAAATAAGAAACAATTTATAATTCACAACATATATAGGATCAAAACAAGAAATTAGCAAACTACCAATAAATGTGAATGAATCTCTCTTTCATGAACTAAGTCATGTTATATGCTTGAGGAAACGAGTGTTAAGAGGAGTCATAAAGGTTATAACTCTCACCAAATGCATGCATAGGTGCTCTATCATCAAATGGCAACAAAGGTGCACTATTTCCTTATTGCTCCCAGTCCCCATTATAAAAAGATAGCTCATTCTTAATCCTATCAATTTCATTATAGGCAGCTTCACATTAACAGCATTGGCTATGATTGAAGAGCAGGCTTTCTGGACTTCATCCAATCGATTATAACTGTGGGTGTCAAAAGCTACAGCTTCAGGTACATCATCACTGCCCAGAATATCAGAATATAACCCAAGTAGAATCCAAATTGCTAAAACCCTCATCTTCAGTTAGTAGTATAACAGTAGAAACTCACAGTCAAGTAAAACCCAGAAGCTTAAACAGACAAATCCATAATCAAAGATCAAAACTTATAACAAAATCTACCAATTTCATACCCACAAACTAATCAAAACAACAAAATAAAATTTAAAAAAAGGAAGCAGCTAGTCAGACACAAGTCATAGAAGCAGCAGCACGATAAGGGAAAAAAAGGAACAACTTTGCCTTTGCCATCTAGCTTGAAAAAAAAAAGCAAGCATAGGAGGAAGCATATAAAGAAAGACTGAAGGAGCAGAGGAGATGAAGTAGAGAAGGCGGGGAGGAGCACTAGAAAAAACTCACTGTGGTTCGAAGCCCAGTGGAGGAGGAGAGGAGAATACAGATAAAACTAAAAATAGAAGGAAGAACATCAAAAAAAACCCCTTAGTGAGGTGCGAAATAAGGGAAGGAGTAGAGCAGAAGATGGTTTTACGAAGAAGAACACACGTACCTGAAGTGGAGAAGGCCTAAGGTTTCGCTAGAGAAGAAGACCTGGAGGCAGAGTGAGAAGGAGCAACGTTGAAAGTTCTTGCAGAAGGCCCGAGGTATGTCATAAGCCCACAAACTCATCTCCAAAAAAATTTTCCGTTTTTTTTACGTTAAGTTCCAAAAAGACCCTGGCTTTTGGAATGGGCTGCGCCGGACCTCAACCTAGGCATAACGGTTGGTGCCCCAGGCTTTTCTGTGCCCAGGCGCGCTTTTTCAAACTAAGCATAAAAATCAACCTAAAATTTCTCTAGTCTTCACTTTAATTTTTAATAAGACATCTAATCTCCCACATCGAAGGCCAATCCCAACCAACTATCAAAATCAACAATTTCCAAAAGATAGGCCTTCAAACACTAAAAATGTCTTCACAACGAACAATCACAACTAATGTTTGTTTTTATCATAGACACAGCCAAGGCTGATCACAACCAATAATCAAAACCAATAATTTTCAAAAGATAGGCTTTTAACCACTAATACTCAAGATATAGCAGTTTTGCAGGATATATTACACCCCTCAGCTCAGAAATGTGGTTGCAAGCCTCAAATGGCCATCAGAGCCAACAAACAATAAGAAACAATACTATCAATTTCATTTGTTGGTAAAGTCGACATACCTATACTGTTCTCCAATAAGAGTGTTGTCCATGGAAGAAGATCGACGATGTGAAGATCCACTTGATGGTAGCTGTCAATAATCCATATATAAAACAAAACTCAATTAGTGGTATGTATGGCATCGACAATATACATGGCATTGTAAATATATTATTCTTATAGTAATCTAACTTGTATGAACCTGTGCACGTGACAAAATTATTACACCAACTAACATTAGGAGTTAGTACCAAACATAACCTAAGCCTCCCTGTCAGGAAACAGAAGCATTCTAGCATGAACTACTCCGCTGGCCTCAACCATTACTTTACAGTTTGCTCAAACACCATTCCTCAACCAGGAAAATAAACCATTTGAACATATTGACAACATTGTTATCTTTTCCTGAACATCACTTAATGGTTTGCTCAAAAACCAAATCCAAAAGCAAAGAAACCCAGCCTACATTACTTCAAACAGTTCTGTTTTTTGTGTGACTTATTTGGCGTCTTTTCATGAACCAAGAAAATCCAACCAAATTATGAACCAATCTGAAACCCATCGACCCAAACATGAACTTGCCCACAACCAAATTAGCAACTTGTGCAATTTAACAAAAGTTCAGCACATGAGAGCAATGAGAGAGCAATTTAACAACTTGAGTCTATTTAACCAAAACCTAAAACTGATTTTCAAAGGACCATGAAACAAAAGGTGATGGAATGGGTGAATTTCACTTTCACAGAACCAAGTGGCAAATGGAAAGAAACACAAATTTGTTGCAACCAACATCTTACCAAGACAGATTACTTGGGTAAATGAAACTCCAGAAACCAGTTCAAGAATGAAGCAAGTAGTAAGTAGTATACCCGGTGTCACTAAGACAGATCACTTTCACTGAGCCAAGTAGCAGATGGGAAGAAACGGCACAGATTTTCAAAGAACCATGAAACAATTAGGGCTTTTGCGAATTTGAGGAAGAGAGATAACAGGGCAATTACACAACCAATTCAACCCTTCAATCCACTAATCAATCTCGCGTCGCTCTGAGAAAGAGGAAGGGTAGGTGAATCCACGCTTAATTGCAAAATAGTTGAAGAAACGACCAAGTTCTGG
>NCQV01060288.1:31915-49600 GCA_002740545.1 Lophocereus schottii
AACCTAGTAAAGGGTTCCCAATATTCATACAAAGACTGCCCATTCATTTGTTTTATTCCACAAATGTCTTTTCTAATCGACCCTATCCTAGATGCAGGAAAGAAATTTTCTAAAAAAGCTTTGTGAACCTAAGTCCAAGTAGTAAATTATGCAAGGGGAGGATAATATAATCAGTCTTTAACCCTATCCTGAAGTGCAAAAGAAAATGCCCTCAGTTTAATCTGATACTTAAGAATCCCCTCAGGTTGTGTGGTGGAACAAGTAATAATGAATTCATTAATAAATCTGTATGGGTCCTCATCAGGCAATCCCTGAAATTTAGGCAATAAATTCAAAAATCCAGAATTTAGTTTTAAAGGTTTGTCTAAGGCCGGATATGTGATTGATAAGGGTTGTACAATTAAGTTAAAAGTAGCAAGCTCCCGCAAAGTAGTATTATTAGCCATTTTATTGTTAGAAGATGTTGAAGTTTTAGAAAGACTCACAAAATTTTCACTTTCTATATCGCTTACTATTTGGTCTTCCAGTGGCATCTGTTCTTTGTTTGGTTCTACTTTCCTACTGCGTGTACCTTTCATTAACTAACAGGCTAAAAAAAAAAAATCTAAATGTTAGAACAGATGAATCAATTTAGTAAAATTAAAAGATAAAAGCAAACAAATATCTCCCTGGCAACGGCCCCAAAATTTGTTAGAAGCTTTGTCATACCATCGAACAAATTAAAAACTTTCCTTACTCTAAATTTAGCATGTAATATAGCACAAGTAAGGATCGATCCACAGAGAGAGATATAAATTTTTAGGCTTACCTAATATCTAGTTCAAATTTTACTAAATTAATTTATATAAATCCAAATTAAGCTAAGAAAAATATGGAAAACTACTATCACAGATTGTTTAAAATTCTGAATCTAAATTTGCTCCTAAAACTATTTAAAAAAATATTATAATCATGTAACCAATAAAATTAGAAAACAGTGCAAAAATAAAGAAAAACCCAAAGCAGAAAATATAATTCAGAAAAATAAAATATAAGATGATGGAAAGATGTTTCTAATTATGATAAACCTACAAAAAATACTAGAACACTCAGATTATGAACCAAATATTGTAGAAAATTCAAACCAGAAATTCAAAAACTGTAGAATAACTAAAAAAAAATGCAACCAAAGGCTAAATAGAAAATTAAAATTAAAATAAAGCTACAAAATTCACTAATAAACCTAGCCTATACTTATCATAAAATTTAATTGATAACATTTAGAAAATAAAAAAACAGAATTAAAACCTAAAATAAAACTGAAGATACCTAAAAAAGAAAATCAAAATAAATTATTCTGCAATAATCAAAGAAATAAAAATAAAATAAAAATATCCACAATAAACTTCCTGACTTACTACACTTAAACAAATCATAAAACACAAAATATAAAGTCAAAAACTCAATTTTCAAATTCATGAAACTAAAAATCTGCACTTTAATCCTAGAGCAAGTTTACAAATAAAATCCGGAAAAATTATTAAATAAAATCTGAAAATTTCAGAATTAATCCTAATAAAACAAAGACACTTTTAAAACCCTAAGATAATCTAAAATGTAAAAATAATCAACAATTACTGATTTTAAACTTAAAATCAAACAAACTAACAAGATTGCACTAGAAAATAAAATCAGATTTTTAAACCTAATTGAGACCTAGGATAATTCCAAAATTACCAAATCACAACTAAAATACTAAACTATTAAGGGAGGTTTAAACTAAGTATAGGACAATTAATAAATTAACAAATAAAAATATAAACAATTAACTGAGAGAATAACAAGAAAATATTAATCACCAATAGCCAAATCAAATAAATCACTTGGCCTAATTATGATTCACCATGCCCTAATTTATATCTATCATTAATACCATTCATTATTTATTTTTTTAATAGCTAGATACTAGAAAAGACCCGTCAGCGGTTCTTTTCTGATATTTTTTAGTTTAACTTCTAAGACTAACCCTAGATTTAAACTCTTCTAATTAAATCAACTAATTTATACCAGCATAAGTTAACTAATTTGATTACAGTATTGAACATGTCTAACCCTAGCAAATTACAATTACTAGCAATTATAATTAGCTAGTCCTTGTTTGAAAACCTAATTCAAGTCATAATAAAATCAATCCAAACCAGCCTTAAATCAATTTTTATAATAACAATTTTAATGAATCAAATTCTCACAAGATATTTAAATTCAATAATAAAATAAACATGAATAACAATCATCTTATTTCAAAACATAAATTTGACATGGTTTTACACAATCAAGCCAAGTGGAATAAAATTTAACCTAACATATTACATAAACCACATACTAATTCATTTAACATGCTCGGATTAAATAAAAGTGAAAACAAATAAACTAAACCAATGCCAAAATACTAAGAATTAACTAATGAATAGGTAGATTAGAATAACAACCAAGTACACCGTGCAAGTCTCGAACCCATGACTTAGATTCAGCGATAAGCAACAACAGCGATGGTGGAGGCTTAGAGGTAGTCATGGGTATCTGGATGGCCTAACAACATCAAGAAGGAGAAAAAAAATGATTAGTGACAAAAGATGATTGATGATGATGGTTGATTATGGTGATGTCTTGTACTCAATGATGATGATTGATGGTAATGAGGATCATACATAGTGGAGAGGATGGCCTCTGTGGGGGTTGGAGATGATGACCTAATTCTACTGATGCATGTGATATATGATGCTTGACTATGGGGTTAGCGAGATATGTGATGAGAGGTTACGCTTGATTTTTGAAGTGAGAGTGATATGTGGTGATTTGTGATATAGGATGAATGATGAATGATGGGGTAGTGGAGATATATAAGGGGTGATATGGGGTTAAGTGAAAATAATGGTGATATGTGGTTAGGCATGGAATATAGTGATGATGTGGTTATGGGTTGATGATGGAGGATGATGGTTGGTGAATTTCGGGAGATGATGCTAATTGGTTGTGGCTTGGAGAGTTGTAGAGCAAGTAGGATACCGAGTCTTGGGGGATACTCCAAGATTCTTGGCATCCTCTTTGACAATTTCTCTTGCTTTATAGTGGTATTACTTCTTCAACCTTTTTTGAGCTTAATTTCCCCATTTTTTTTATGAGTTTGGACTTTAAACCTTTATCTCCTAAATAATATAAAAACCATGAATATTAGACAAATTAATAACATAAAATAAATTAATAAAACATAAAAAAAATATGCATGAAATGAGACTTAACACTTGATCATGAAGATAAGACCACATAATTAAGAATGAGAGCTAGCTATGCTAGAATTCTTATCAATGTGGAATTCAGGATACAATGTTTAAGAAGATTTACTTTGGGAATGAGTAGAATTGTGCGTGCATAGAAAGTTAGCTTTGAATGGAAACCAATCAAACGCCAGGATTGCAAAGGCTATGGTCACAATTAAGAATAATGTCAGAAGAGAGACGGAGCATGGGTTTTACAAGTTAAAAATCCTGTCCTTCCCAAACTTGGGTGGGAAAAGGAACTAATCAACCCGTGGCAGCCGGTGTAGTAGTTCAACATAAGGAAAATATACGAAGTCAAAGTTTATAACTCCTCAAGTTACAAACGTACAGGACCTTGGACTATGGAGCGAAGCAATGGTTATAGCTAATGCCCCCATTGAGAATGGAGAACATCTTAGTAAGGAACTTGAGAGGGCTAAATGGCCATAATAAACAACAACTTATGGCTTTGCGTCATAGAAGTAAGAAATCTTGGATTGTATAACTCTTAGAGACCAAAGTACATGATGTTAATGTAATTAAAGTATATTAAAACCTATGCAATGGTTAGGTATCTGCTAATAACAATTGTGAACACCTAAGAGCTAGAGTTTGGGTTATTTGGAAATAAGATATGGGATGTATAGATTTTGAGAATGGTTACACAATTGATACATTGCTAGGTCATCGTATAAGGTGTTGGTTACTTTAATCTTGGCTACAATGTTGATGAGAATAAGAGAATCCTACAATCAAAGATGCTTACCTTAACTCCCTTTACTAATGTTCCATTGATTGTGTCGAGAGACTTAACAATGTTTTGAAGAGGTAGACAAAATTGGAGGGTGTACCTATTATTCAAAGCAATTATAATGTTTTTCATAACTACATTGAGGGTTATAGCCTAGTTGAGGTAAAATGGATTAGTCAAATATATAATTGGTGTACTAATCATCAAGATGGCTCTAGGGTATGCTTTTATATTCGTAAGTTTAGGAGATGGAGAAAGGTGGAAGAGGTAGATTCGAGTATTTTAATGTGTGGAATACCTCAACAAATCTTGAAAAGCTGACAAAGCATGTTGAAGATTTGAAGATTTATATGTGCAAAATGTTGAAGATTTGCTAGAAATGGAAGAAGCTATAACTTCACATAATAGAGCTAAATAGAAAAGAGTTTGGCTTGATTAGTGATCGAGCAAGTAGAGGGGCTGAGGCGTCAGCTTCATCATCTATAATAAAAATTGCAAGTGAACCATATGAACTTAGACCTCCAATGGAAAGAAAGGAAAGCCTTTAGGGAATGTAACATCAAATCGGCTCATGTATTATCTTTTCTTAGATAAAAAAGAAAGAATGATGCTAACAAGGGGACTAGGGCATCAAGATTTTCTACTATTCTATTAAACAAAGGCATTATAGGAATAGTGAATTACTATTAAGGAAAATTTAGGAGCAATAATGACTCAATATGATAATATTAAGGACGTCTTCTTAGCTTACTACAAGGTACTTTTAGGGACAACTTCATATGCCACAGAAAGGGTACGTCCTAACATTATTGACATATGTCCTATTCTTAATGTACAACAACAGATTGCCTTAATAAAACCTATCTTTGAGTTGGAAGTTAAAAAGGCTTTATTTGCTATTTATTTTAATGAGCGCCCACAATGTTATCAAAGAAAGTTAAGGCAGAAGGAGTTGGAAACAAGTAACGAAAATAGACCAAATGTTGGAAGTAATGGCAAAGTGCACTAGGAGGTTAGCTGAGGAAATCATAGGTTCATCTAGAGGAGGTGGAGGAATAATAGAAGGAGCGTGGTGGCAGAAAGAGAAGTTAAAAGAGAAAGTCAAGGAGAAATGAGGAGCATACATTGTTTTTATTAATAATAGAATCGATGAAAAAAAAAAGAGGTGAATGAAGCTAGATAAAAGGCTACAAAAAAGTAGCAAAGAAAGTTATTGTTACGGCTAACAACATTGCTTATGAAAGATTATATCAAAACCTTGACACTAAGAAAGGTGAGAAGGAGGTCTTTAAGCTAGCAAGGATTAGGGAAGGAGAACAAGGGACTTAGATCACATAAGATACATTAAGGATGATAATGATAAAGTTTTAGTAGCAGAAGTAAAAATAAAGGAAAGATTGGAAAAGTACTTGTATAAACTCTTTAATGAAGAAATGATGAAGTACCCATAGGGCAGAGAATAAGGGTGTGGTGAGAGGCAACACTACTATCAACGATATAGCCTTATTAGCGAAGAGGAGACTAAAGAGACCCTAAGGAAGATGCCTAATAGAAAGGCCATGGCCCCAGAGCAAATTCATGTGGATTTGTAGAGGTGCATGGGTGAAGACAGAATAAGTGGTTAATAGAGCTTTTCAATGTCATTCTTAGGACTATAAAGATGCCCAATGAATGGAGATTTAGTATAATTATCACCCTCTATAAGAACAAAAGAGATATTTAAAATTATAACATTCATAGAGCTATAAAGCCGCTTAGCCACATTATGAAGTTATGGAAAAGGATGATCAAGAGAAGATTAAGGAAGGATATTTTAATTTCAGAGAATCAATTTGGTTTTATGTTAGGAAGATTGAAAATGGAGGCAATCTTCCTCCTTAGAAAGCTCATGTAATTATACAAGGGTAGGAAAAAGATTCTCCACATGGTGTTCATAGACCTAGAGAAAGCCTGTGATAGAGTATCATATAAAGCGTTATAGAGATGCTTAGAGGAGAAAGGAGTGTCAATTATATATCGACGAGTTATTAAGGATATGCACATGGGAGTAAAAATGAGTGTTCAGATGTTAGGAGGTGACACTAGTGACTTTCCAGTTGATATTGGACTTCACCATGGATTAGCTTGAAGCCAATGTTTTTTCAATATTGTTATGGATGAGCTCATTAAAGAGATCCAACATGAGGTACTCTGGTGTATGCTATTCACAGACGATATTGCCCTTATCAATGAGACTAGGGATGGAATTAATAGTAAGTTAGAGCGATGGAGGTATATCCTCAAGTATAGGGGTCTTAAATTAAGCAGATCGAAAACTAAATCTTTAGGGTGTGGTTTCAGCGGTAGAGAAGAGGGGAGTTAAGAAGTGACCATCGATGGGATAACAATACCAAGGGTGGATAAGTTTAAATATTTAGGCTCGTTCCTTCAGAGAGAGAGGGGACGTTGATAAAAACATTACCAATTGTATTAAAGTGAGATGAAAAAAGTGCAGGGATGCATTAAGGGTGTTGTGATAAGAGGATCCCAATAGGCTTAAAAGAAAGAGTTTATCGTATGGTAGCCACACTAGCACTATTGTGTGGCTCCGAGTACTAGCCAGTAAAAAAGACCCAAGTCCAGAGGTTGATGGCAGTAGAGATGAGGATGATTCAGTGGATGTACAGCCATACAAGATTGAATATGATAAAGAATGAGGTGATTAGAAACAAAGAAAAAGTAGAACCCATAGAAGATAAGATGAGAGAAAACCAGACGTATGTGGTTTAGTGATGTGAAGAGGAGGGGGTATGGAAGGACCTACGAGTAGGTGTGAGATCGTTTACCTCCCGAAATGCATAAGAGGTAGGGAACGGTCTAAGGAAAGTTGGGATGAGATGATTAGACATGATTTGAAATTTTTACAACTAATGGATGACAAGGGTTAGGTTCTAAATTTGTGGAGGTCTAACATTAAGGTTTTGGACCATTATGTAACTAGATTCTTAGGACTTATTAGATTTCTAATTAAAAATGTAGGAAATATGTGATGTTGTACTGGCTTTTATGCTGGCTTGCATTTGTTGTATTTTGCATGCTAATAGTACCCTTACCACATTTGCGTTATTACTCTCCTACCTTCGATTCTTTAAGTTGAAGAGTACTCTTGGCTAGATTAGTATTATGTCACTGCTTGCATCTTAAGGTAGGTACAACTCCTACCCCTCTTCTATTTTTCATTATAATTAACTTTACTTAAAAGTAATTATGTCTTGTGTTTGTTACCTTTATTTATCAAATGATTTTTAACTTCTAAAATATTTTTTTAAAGCTTTTCATATGGGTCTATTAGAATCGATCTATCTACGAGTAGTCAGGTCTACATACGTATGGCTGGAGCTATTGTCATTATATAATGATAGCCCTGGTATGGATGGTTTGGTAGTGGGTTTTTCAAAAACTATTGGAACAACAATGTGAAAGATGTGATTCAACTAGTCATTAACTTCTTCAATAATGGAAAATTGCTTGAAGAGGCGAATGCCAGTTTTCTAAACCTTATAGCTAAGGTGTGTAATCCACTCTCAGCTCCTAAATTTAGACCTATTATGTACTGTAGCACACTGTATAAGTGCGCCACTAAGATATTTTTTGAACGACTACAATTAATGCTACATGTGCTTGTTAATGAGAATCAGCGTGCTTTTATTGTAGGGAGAAAAATCATTGAGAATATTCTTATTAGTTAAGATTTGATCCAATTATATAGAAGGAAACAAACCTTTGCTTGGCATTTGCTAGAAATAGATTTGCAAAAAGCTTGTGATTCAGTGTCTCAGAATGGTCTAATTCAGTTATTAACTAAGCATAGATTCCTGCCCCCCCTCAATTCATAGAGTGGGCTATGAAATTTATCACAACACCACATTACTCAATTGCTTTAAATGGGGAAGTCTTTCGAGATTTTGATGGTGCTTATAGCATTAGATAGGTGGATCCCAGATCAACCCTATTGTTTGTTAGAGTTATGGAGTATCGGTCTAGAAGTTCACTGAAATAGCTTAAACAAGAACATTTAGATTCCATCCATACTGCAAGAGTGTGAGATTAGCCGATTGCTATTTTGCTGACAACTAGATGACATTTTATAAGGATGATATTAACTCAATAGAGCTACTAATGACAGGTTTGGCACTTTTTGGTAGTTATTGGTCAATTGCTAACAAGATTAAATCTCAGCTTTGCATCAATGGGGTTAAAAATGAGTTTAAGCAAAGGATTTTACAATAGACTGGGTTTGGTTTGGGATATTTGTTCCCATTAAATATTTAGGCATGTCTTTCTCACCTACTAAGTGGAGTGTTTTAGATTGTCAAAGGCTCGTAGAGAAGGTGAAAGGTGGACTATAGTCTAGAAGAACCATACACATCTCAGATGTTGCTAAGGTTATTATTATCAATTCCCTCTTACTTGCTATTCTAATTTGTTGGTCCTCACTTTTTTTCCTACCTCAGACTATAATCGACAGATGGAATAGTTATATAGAAGATTCTTTTAAGGTGATACGGATACAAAGTTTTTATCCCTGGTTACATGGAATAATGTTTGTAAAACCCTAAAAAAGGTGATTTAAACATGAACACTATAAAACCTAGAATGTATAATATGTGAAGAAACTGATTTGGGCAGCCTCAGATTAAGTCCTCTAGTCACCTAAAAATGGCAGTTGCATTTTTAAATTGCCCAATGATGAGAAAGTTATCCAACTCTGCATTTGGGGGCCCAGTGAAGTGAAAGTAAAATAAAAAGAATAATTTTTGAAGTAGAGGTCTGATTGAGGGAGATTGCGTCAGTTAGTAAGGGCCAGTGGGTCTGGAAGCCAACTGGCTCACCTATACGGAACCCGACCAAGTTCTATATTTTCCCCTATCCCTAGTCCGAGTCAGATTTGGTCAACTCGATAACTAGTCCAATAAGCTCAGTTAAATTAGATTCCTAGTGAAATTGACAAACCTATTAGGATTAAATCTATTATGACTGGGAATCGGTACCTTTTTTCAAGGCCAAGTTGATGTAATTGTTTCACTATAAAAAGGGAACCGCCCCCTAGGTTTAGGGGATAAAGTCGAATTCAGACACAGTTGCATAGTAGAAAATTAGGAGCCATTACAGATCGACATTATGAGAGTTGAAGGATTGCGATGAGTTTTAACAAATTTCTGTGGTCCAATCCCAGGTTCTCATTCAGCGCAATCACTTTATTGGGTTCCCCATATAATCAAGTGGGTTCTCTTGAGGGCGAAATTTATCTTTGCCTTACCCTTTCTATCTAATATCTTCTTATTTTGATTTTATAATTAATAAAGATGCAATCTTTATGTAGTTTCTGCATGTTGTAATTTATTTTTTTTGCATTTACTCTAGTTTGCCTAAAGATTGTACCTTTGCATGATTTCATGTGATATATTCTATGTTTTGCATGATTGTGTGATTGTGTAATTAAAAGTTACGATTTCCTGTATTGAATAGTAGAAGTCGTCAGTGATGACAATCACTGATGTGATGAATTCTATTACATCACAGCACCATCACCCCCACATCTAGATCATTGGTTTGAGACTAAGAAGTCAAGATATTCCCCACATTAGAGATTGCTCGAGGACCTTTAAAAAAAAAACTTTTTGAAGTAAAATCAGTCGTCCCTTTGATTGTCCTTGTCAATATGATTTGCTTCGAAAAGTGACAAGATTTGTAAGTTTTCCTAAAACTCATTGGCGATTCTACTAATTAAATTAATTACTTTTTCCTTTTTATTCATTTTTATTTTATTTTCGGTAGAATGATTCTGATCTAGGATGATGAAGCTGTCTGGACTAGGGACTAGGTCCTGCTCTAGCCTAGGAAGTTGGTTGGGTTCTTGGATCAGGGAGCAGTCACTGTCGTGGATTAGTATAAAGTAACTGCGCTTGATTTTGGCCCACATCGGGTTCTTGGATCAGGGACTGGGCCAGTTCCCTTATTCAATTATGTGAATCTACTAATTTTTTAAAAAGTCAAAAATAATTACGAGTAGTAAGTTTTGAAAATAAATAAGACATAAACCACCCAGCAAGACGGAAGTCGAAGCATTCATAGAGGATCGTATCCTCAGGGAGTGGATCTTGTATTGATGATTCCACTAGGGAGATTTTCTTTAAGAGGTTGAGATTTGAAATTCAATAGGAAAATGTTCTATTACGCTCGCATTGGGCGTTCTGCATTGAAAGGTGCTGCTCTAACCGAGATAGAGACACCTTTAGGCAACAATCCCTTTATTACCCCTTGGAAAATCAACTAGTTAACTTAGTGGGTCTATTACAGTTTACTGAGCATGCATTGATTTACCTGCTCATGACACACTTTTTAGTCCAGAAGACTTAGGGAAGCAACCGAAATGTCCCAATCTTTCCATGCATCTCACGGATGATGTACGAAGTGTTTGTGTCATGAGAAGACTATTTTAAGTTTGACCCAAAAGCCCTGTAACTTAGAACCTTGGTTTAGGATTAGAACTCAAATGCATGCTTGGATGTGTTCTTGCATGATTTAACTTTTTAGCATAGAGTCTATGCATTGATGCTTTAGGTCATAGGCGAGCCCTAGTTAGAAAAGGTCGAACTTAGTGGCTAGTGTTATGGACTAAGTCGGCTTCAAGGCCAATTAAGCTCTAAGGGGCTCTTGACCACGGGCCCGACTAAGCTCTAACCCTAGTTTAGGGAATAAAAGAGAGGCTCAGCCATGTACAAATAAGAATGTTTGCGTGTTTTAAAAAAAAAAGAGAGAGAGAGAGAGAATCTGCATTGCTTTTGGGGACTAAGACTATTTCAATTAGAAAAATCCGACTCAGATTATTATCAATCTAGAACTACAAAAAGTGAGCAGGAGTTAGTCCCCTAGGTTAATTAGGAACCTAGATAGTACCCTTTAGGTTGTCCTAAACAGCATCTACCTACATCTAATTTGTCTGGACTTACAATAAAAGATTGAGTGAGGAAGCCAGATTCTAGGTACTAATAAGGAACCGGCTGGCTCCGCAGTAGTCGAATTGCATTAAAATTGTAAAAAGTCAATAGGTTAATCCCACGGTCTAACACTAAACCTGGCCGGTATGTACAATCAAGTCCAACTCAGTCTGTGTCACGTTGAGTAAGCATACTGGACTCTTGATTTTAAGATTTTTTGTACTTTCCTTGAAAAGAGTGCTTAGATGAGCTAATCCGATTCACTTTCCCTTATTTATAAGGATAGGAATGACTAAGAAAGTATAACAACGGAGTCCAATAGCTGCGAGACTTCTATCAAAGAGCAATTAGAAGAAACTCCACCGGTCAGATTGATTTTAAGGTCTAAGTCAAGCAAAAATCATACACATATTCCAATGGTAAGGAAGAACGAAATCACTTAACTCATAAAGCAAATCAACAAAATGTAAGCCAAGATGAAGGAGAGCTATAAGAAAGTGGAGCCAATAGCTGTTGCACTCAAGAACCTCACGAAAAATTCCTACAAGGTGAGCAATCTCATCTTCCCTTGGATATTCAAAAAGATGTCATGATATGCGACAACACTATGGACGTATAAAAGGCTACAAATTGAGACGATTTTTGTAAGGAGTTTTTATTACAATATTCATATGACATTGATCTCCCAATCACACTTAGAGATCGAAAGCTACTTGAACAACAAAAAAGAAGGATGCCTATGTGGTATACCAACCCTCTCGAGTTGATCAGGTAAATCTATTCATTAGAAAGCTCCAGCCTATATATATGCAACACCTACGGTTCACACCATTTGAGAACTTCACTATATTAAGGAATGTCGGCATGTTGATAGAAGAAGAGCTATCTCAGGAGATCCCCGCTAAGATAGGTAACAATTGGAAAAGTAACTACTAAAATAGAGATAAAAAGGCCAGTAGCTCCACGGATGTACATGCACTAAATCGTTTTATTGACTATACCTCCATAGGAACTACTTACACTTAAGCTTTGGAACAGCTTCTGGGCATGGGAAAATAGATCTCCCTGAGATTAAGCTAGAAACACGCTCCCTTAGGCAGTCTAAAAACTTTGATCTGACCAAGCATTGTAAGCACCACTGATCTCGAGGACATGACATTAAAAATTGTTGGACTTTCAAAAATAGGTCGTAGGGGATGTTTGGATCAAAACAATTCCTATGATCTAAAGCAGCCCAAAAGGCAACAAAGAAAAAATCCACATGGGAATCATAGGAGCATCTTTGCTATTGATGGCTAAGAGAAGGAATGGGACTTATATATGCCTATACAAAACATTTATGGCGTAAAACCAAGGTTAAACATTCCTATACAAAATGGCCTATCGAAAAGTGATAAAGATAATACATATGAAACCCAAGGAAGCAACTTGCCCATTACTAGAATTCATGATGGCTTCTAGGCCACAGATGAAGAAGGTAACTTCTGGGGAAAGGAGGATGAAGTGACAGTGCAATAGTTTACAAGACTCGGACGGCATCAACCTAAGAAGGGCACACAACATGCTCCAAAAAAAGGTGGGACCACTCCAAAAAGAGCATTTGGTAATTAAGCAACCGAAGAAACCCAAAGTGTATGTTAGTATCTAGTAATTCATAATCACTTCTTACAAACAAAGGCAGCTCTTGATTGATGCACTAAATAAAATTGAGATATGTCCTAAAGCTACACTAAAAGAAATGATAGCCTAAACTATGGCTGGTAAAGGTACTATAACCTTTAGCAACGATGTGCCTTCAAGAAGCATGGAGCACAACAACACTCTCTACCTCACTATGACATGCCTTCACAAGCATGTACTTCTAGCCTTGTCGGATAACGGCTTAACAGTAAATTTCTATCGTTCGAGAACGGCTAAAAGTTTAGTAATCAAAGACGATAAGCTCTCAGCTCCATCAACCCAATTAAGAGCATAAACAACTCAAAGAGGTTTGGGTTGGACCCTTTTCCCCTCCCCGTTAATACGGGCCCTATCAGGTTATGGATCCATGACCATCAGGTAGATCCTTCCACTTTACATTTGAAGGCAAAGATGTTCATAAAAGGCGAGGTGGTGACCGTCAAAGGTGATAGTCTATATGCTACAATCACAAACAAGGCACCAGTACTATAAATAAAGCCTAATCACAATGACAAGGAACTCTACGAGTGTAAATAGTGGCAATTTTGGAAATGGACAAAGCTCCTTTCAACTTTGATCCTTATTCCAATCTAAATGTGAACTCCATCCTTAATAAGTAAGGATACTTCCTAGGAATGGCTACAGGGCGAAGAACACAAGGCTAGACTATCTTCCTCTTGACTTAAAGGGAGAATTGTAAACTTAGACTAGGATATCACCCTACTCAAGAGGAAGTGACCTAGGCTATACAATAAGCACAAGCTTGGAAGGCTCCGACTAGGAAGGCGTACCCAAAACATTACACTGTTGGGCACTATCCTCACACTCTCAATAGATAATTCCTGTGCAATACAGACAACTTCTCTTTTTATGGGTTTTCTGAACCTTACAACATAAAAGAGAAGGGGATCCTAGTGCCAGGGCTAGAAGTATTCAATGATTGCTAACTGCTGGAGAAGGAAGTGCTCACTGCTGTGAAAGAGGACCAATTCACTCAAAACTGGGTTAACCTAGCTGAAAGTAACATCTTTGGGATTTTGTTCAATTAAGGCTACAGGAAGAAAGAAGACACTACTGTTGTACTGTCCTTCACCATGTCTAGGAATGGATTCAATCCTGCTAACTTCATCACTAAGGCTAAGGTTCAAGGCTACAAGCAAGCAACTTGCACAGCTGAAGGGGAAGGAAAAGTATTCACCATAGCTATTGGGGGTAGTTTAAGAGAGTTTAGGGTAGAGACTAAGAGCTAGCCTTTAGTTCTTGTTCCTTCGAACCCTATATTAGATGTACTTGTTTTTTATTTCAACAAGATGAACTCTTCGCTTCTCATGCTTTTCCTTTTGGAAGCTTTGCCTCTTATAATGAAAATAAAGAGATAACCTTGAAGAATTAATCAAATCAATGGAAGATCACGAAAACCAAACTTCCATAATTGAAGACACAATACTAATCAATTTAGGGACTCCTAATGAGCCCCGATAGCTCAAAATAGGAAAATTGCTCAATCCTAAGGAGCAAGAAAACTTTACTTCACTCCAGTGAGAATTTAAAGATGTCTCTGCATGGTCCTACAAAGATATACCAGGTATTTATTGAGATATTAATGAGCATAAAATTCCTCTCTATCCAGATGCTAAGTCGGTGAAGCAAAAGATTCATAGGATGAAACCAGAATGGCCCTTGAAAACAAAGGAGGAGGTGCAGAAACAATTGGATCTAGGATTTCTTAGGGTTACATACTACCCCCAATGGATAGCAAACATCAAACCAGCCCCAAAAAAGGGTAAGAGCATAAGAATATGTGTGGATTTTAGGGATCTCGATAAGGCAAGTCCAAAAGATTACTTTCCATTGCCATATATAGATGTTTTGGGGGATAAATTATCGGTCATGTTCTCCTTTTCTTTATGGATCGGTAGGTTACAGCAAAGTCAAGATGGCAGTAAAAGACATGGAAAAGACTACCTTTATCACCCCATAGGGAACCTATTATTATACTCTAATCCTATTCAGGTTAAAGAATGTTGGAGGTATCTACCAAAGAGTAGCCACCACTTTGCCACATTGACTTAATTTGCAGCAAAGCTGAGGTATATGTGGATGACATATCATAAAATCTAAGTAAAGGGATGAGCTTGTTCCAACTCTTAGGAACTTCTTCAGTAGGCTTAGAAAATACGACATGCATTTGAATCCATAGAGGTATGCATTTGGAGTTACTTCAGGGAAGCTGCTAGGGTAACTCATCAGCCTTTAGGAAATTAAGGTATGCCCTTCAAAAACTAAGGCAATAAAGGAAATTCTACCACCTAGACAGAGAAGGAGATACAAAGGTTATTGGGTCGTTTGCATTACATCAGTCACTTCATATCAAAGCTAACAATGATGTGTGAGTCTATCTTGAAGAAATTGAAGAAAGGGGATAAAGCCTGAATGGTAGTAGAAGTTCCTGCTGGCATTTTTATAAAATTAAAGAGCACATGTCTAATCCATGAGTACTACTACCCTTGAAAGCTGGGATTTCCTTCATCTTAGATCTCATAATAGTAGCTATTGCCATGGGGCAGATGCTAACCTAAAAAATTAAAGGGGACGAAAGGGCCATCTAATTATATAAGTAAAAAATTCCTTGAAAATGAGACACGTTACATGGCCTTGGAAAATATTGCCTTGGACTTAGTATGGGCAACCAAGAAGCTTAGACATTACATGTTAACCCATACTGTGCATGTAATAGTACAACCAGTGATGAGTGACAACACATCCAGATGGATGGTAATGCTACCAGACTTTGATCTACATTACATTCCACAAAAGTCCATCAATGGCAGGGTTGTGTCTGACTTTTTGGCAGACAGACCAACTGAAGATTAGAGGGAGGAGTCATTTAATTTTCTCGATGAGGATGTCCTTTCGATTGAAGAAGATATGTCGCAGTGTACTTTTATGGGCGTTGAACTAAAAAGGATTTAGGGTAGGCATCATCATGATATCTCCAGAAGGGGCACATACCCCCAGTTCAGTCAAGTTAGACTTCGAGGCAGGTAATGATGTTGTAGAATGTGAGGCTTGTATCATTGGGCTATAGGCTACTATAGAAATAACAGTCAAAATTCTGCAATTATGCGAAGACTCCAATTTTATAATTAATCAAATATCGCAGAAATAAAAAGTAAGAAGTGAAGCCTTAGCACCATACCAAGCTCACCTAGTGGACCTCATTAAGAATTTTACCCACATCACTTACATCTATCTCCCTCGAGAGGATAACCAGTCTATAAATGCCTTTGGAAAACTGGCTTCAATGGCTAATATCCCTAACGGCATCCATTCGATGCCACTGATAATAGAAAGGAGGAATAAACCAACGAGTTATTCTTCAATGGAAGTATGGAGTGTTGCCCTTATAGCTTTGTATTACAACATTCACTAATACTTAACTAAGAAAGAATACTACTAGGATCCTTTCGAAAAGCCCAGCAAGCATTCAGGCTACTAACCTCACAATATTTCATGGATAAAGGGGAGCCATACAAGAAAACTGATATGAGTATAAATCTAATACGTGTAATGCAAGACAAAGCCTAAGAAATCATGAAAGATGTTCATGATGGAGAATGTCGGCCATGCATGAATGGATGGGATATTATTGGTCTACAATGGAGGCAGATATGTGGGCAAGTGTCATAAATGTCAAGTATATGCCAATTTGCAACATCAACCTCTGACATTAACTTCCATATGGAACTTTTCAATCTAGGAAATCGATGTCATCGGTAAAATTATGCCAAAAGGAACTAGCGAGTATGAATATGTGCCTATAAAAATTAGCTACTTTACAAAATGGGTAGAAATGACCTCGTATGTAAACATCACTTCTAAGCACGTAGCTAAATTTCTCCTCCATAACATCATACACAGATATGGTGTTCCACATAAACTAATAAGTGATAAAGGGAGCCACTTTAAGAAGAAAGTAGCAATCTTGCTTGAACGGTATAAGATTGATGTATCTCGAAGGAATAACACGAATACTCAAGCTAGAATTCAAGAGCTAGAGATTAAGCAAGCTGAATTCTAACCAAGTCTAAGTAGAACCCGTGGGATAATCAATGAAAGAAGGATAATCTAAACCTTAGTCTGGATACAAAACCACCACCAAACTGAAGTTTAGGGTCCCTAAGCTTTGATTAAGATACAGAAACATCACTTAATCAAGGATTAGGACTTACTTGATCACCACCTTAATCGACCAAAAAGGATAAGCAAGTGAAGTATTTAAATGTACGAAAGCAAGAATGCTCTCAAACTGATTTTCATTTAAAGCAAGTTATGACATACATTTTGGCCATAAGTATACTTCAATACGTGCCTAGCAAGCAGCCAACCAACTTAGCTAGTTGGTGGAGGTTTCCTTACGAAGGAGGAAACGTATTAACTAGCTAATGCTCACAGTTAGTACAAAATCAGAATACTAGCATGCTTAACCTAAACTAATTACAATCAAATTACAAAGGAAAGCAAGACAAATGATGATTACAATCTTTAATACATGTAATCAAGCCTAATACATCAGTTTACTAAGGGGAAGGGGAGAAAAGCAGTCGTAAAGTAGAAGCTCTTTTCGGCTGACCAATCCGGATGGAGCAACATGTTTTCATCCTCTGCATTCCTATTGGTTTCTCGTCCAAAAACCTACTTTGCAGCTTATAATTGTGTTTTAGACTTCTTGAAGCATGTGTGAAGCTAGCAAAAAACAACACAGCTAAAGAAACCCTGTGGAGAAGGAAAGACACGCAGTTGCTATATATGGGTTCTAGAAGTAGAATTTAACCCAGTTTCCTGACCTTGTTTAAACCAAGCAAAAGTGGTCATGATTTTGATTTCAGGCCATGGGGGGACTCCTTAGGGCATGTACAAATCCAGTGCAATGAAATCAATTTTAAATCATATTTAAGTAGAAGATTTTCACTAAAAC
>NCQV01060288.1:51652-64355 GCA_002740545.1 Lophocereus schottii
TGATGTACCTTTAANNNCTTCAGTCATAGGAGCCATAAAACCGCTAAAACCTTGAATAAACCTCCTATAGAATGATGCTAATCCATGAAAAGCAAGAACATCATGTATACTCTTTGGAACTGGCCATGACCAAATTGCTTCAACTTCGCTCTCATTTACTTTTTATGTCTTCACCAGTGACAATCTAATCTAAGAATGTTACTTTATGAGTAGAAAGGAACATTTCTTAAGGTTACCAAACAATCTCTCTCTTTCCAGAAGAAGCATAATTTGAGTCAAATGATCTTGATGTGTATGCTAATCCTTGTAGTAAATTACAAAATCATCAACGTATACTACCACGAACTTGCCTATATACCACTTGAAGACTTGATTCATCAATCTTATGGGAGTACTAAGGGCATTTGAAAGACCAAAGGGCATAACCATGCATTCATAAAGCCCTCCCTTAGTCTTGAAAGCTGTCTTCCATTCGTCACCGTCTCTAATCCTTATTTGGTAGTATCCACTTCGAAGATCTATCTTAGAAAACACTTTAGAGCCATACAACTCATCTGGTATATCTCTAATTTTAGTTATGGGATACCTATACTTGATTGTAATTTTGTTAATGGCCCTATTCTCAACACACATATGCATCCCACCATCCTTCTTTCGCACCAAAAGAGTAGGAACAGCATAAGGACTTAAAGACTCATGGATTAAGCCTTTAGTCTTTAACTCTTCAACTTGACGTTGTATCTCCATGGTGTCCTTTGGATTCATCCTATAAGCTGGCTTATTAGGTAGGATGGAACCAGAATAAGATCAATATGGTGTTGAATGTCCCTTTTAGGAGGCAAACCTATAGGTATCTCCTCAGGAAACAAGTGATAGAAATTTTGTATGAGTGCTTTGGCTACGGGGTGAGTGGGTAGAGGGGTTGCTGGTTCTTCTTACATGGTTAATATCCACTTTTTAAAGGCCTTGAACTTATGCTAGGAGGCCTTTAGTAAAGGTTCACTTACGGTCAGTAGCAAATCAGTTTGCTTGGGTTTCATTTGAGGCTTGATTTCATGGAGCTTAGATAGGGGTAAAGGAGCTAGGGCAATCTTCTTGCCATCCTTAGTAAAAGAATAGGTATTTAGGTAACCATTATGCATAACCATACGGTCATACAGCCATGGTCTCCCTAAAAGCATGTGACAAGCATCCATGGGAATAACATCACACCATTATTCATCTTGATAGCTCTTTCCAATGGAGAATGAAATAAGGCACTATGAGTTCACTAGGATTCCTTTGCTTTGATTCAGCCATTGAATGTTGTAAGGGTGTGGATGTGTCATAGTTTGTAAGCCTAGTTTCTCAATCATGCTTAGAGAAACCATATTAGCATAGCTTCTACTATCAATAATCAAAGAACACACCTTCCCTTAAATTGTACAACGAGTATGGAAGATATTCTCTCTTTGTTTATCTTTCACTCCCTTCTGGTTGCTTAGAACTCTTCTCAAAACCAAGAGTTCTCCATCATCAGCCTCTTCCACTACCTCCTCATGAGTTTCCTTAACTCATCCTCATATTCATCCTCTTTTTCTTCCTCTTCAAACTCCTCTTGCACAGCTAACCATTCGGCTAAAGTCACTACCTTGCGGTTTGGACAGTTCGAGGCTATATGCCCAAGTCCTCGACATTTGAAGCACCTTCTATTGCTCATAGGATTAGGATTGGGTTTATTTTAAGGGGTTTGGAACTTTTGTGGACCTGGGGTTCTTTGTGGATAGGAAGGAAATGGATTTTGGGGTTTAGGAATGAGGTTAGAACTCCACTTGTTAAAGGGTTGGTTATGGGTAAAGGGTTTTGGATTATGAAGTTTAAGGGGTTATTTTGCCTTCTTTTGCTGCTCCACCTTGTGAGCTAGTACACAAACATCATCAAAAGACATATAAGCTTGGAATTCAACCACATTAGCATACCTAGGATCAACACCTCTCAAGTACCTGCTATGGTTTGCTCTTCGGGTTCTTGTAAATCACACTCAATTACAAGCTTTTCAAACTCCCTTGTATACTCTTCTACACTCAGATTTAATTGAGTTAAATGGTGAAGTTGAGATTAGCAATCTTGCACGTAGGTAGGAGGAAGAAATCTAGCCTTAAGCTTACATTTCATGTTTTCCCACGTACAAATTCTAGGCTTTCCTTCTCTCATCCGTTTAGCACATAGGTTAGTCCACCACAAGGAAGCATATCTTCTGAGTCTTAAGGCCACTAACTTGACCTTCTTATCCTCAGTAACATTTTTATGCTCAAAAACTCTCTTAACAGCAATCTAAGAATTCTTCAAGATCAAGCTTACCTTCAAATTCTGGAATTTTAACCATGAAATCATTGGTATTTGCTTGCATCCGTGGTTCTGCCCTAATCATTCTTATTGGTTCATCTTCACTAGATGGATCAACATCATGACTAAAGACTTGTTCATATCTCCTTGGTTCAGATTGTAAGATCTCTTCATTCAGTTTTTGCTTTTGCTTTTGCTTTAGCTTCAAAACCGAACCACGCTACTTTCTCAAATACTCATTTTGTGCTTGAGTTTCTTGGTTTTGTTGAGTATCCTATGGAATCTTCTTAGCCAACAACTTATTCTATTTCATTAAGGCTTCAAACCTTTCTTCCAAACTCTTGCCAGAACTCATTTTGTTCACAGATTGTGTTTGGTTTCAAACTAGGAATGTGTTTGGAATTGAATGGAGGAACGAATTTTGGAAGGGAATGGACATACCAGACCAAGGAGGAACCTTTTCTCTGATACCAAATATGATGTATCTTAAAGGAATAACATGAATACTCAAGCTAGAATGCAAGAGCCAGAGATGAAGCAAGCTGAATCCTAACCAAGTCTAAGTGAAACCCGTGGGATAATCAATGAAAGAAGGATAATCTAAACCTTAGTTTGGATGCAGAAACACCACCAAAATGAAGTTTAGGGTCCCTAAGCTTTGATTAAGATATAGAAACATCACTTAATCAAGGATTAGGACTTACTTGATCACCACCTTAATCGATCAAATTAAGGATAAGCAAGTGAAGTGTTTAAGTGTACGAAAGCAAGACTGCTCTCAAACTGATTTTCATTTAAAGCAAGTTATGACTTACATTCTAGCTGTGAATATACTTCAATACATGCCTAGCAAGTAGCCAACCAACTTAGCTAGCTGGTGGAGGTGTCCTTACCAAGGAGGAAACGTATCAACTAGCTAATGCTCACAGTTAGTACAAAATCAGTATACCAGCTTGCTTAACCTAAATTGATTATAATCAAAATACAAAAGACATGTAATCAAGCCTAATACATTAGTTTACTAAGGGGAAGGGGAGAAAAGCATCCGTAAATAGAAGCTCTTTTTGGCTGACCAATCCGGATAAAGCAGCATGTTTTCTTTCTTTGCATTCCTATTGGTTTCTCTTCCTAAAACCTATTTGCAGCTTATGATTGTGTTTCTAGACTTCTTGAAGTGTGTGTGAAGCTGGTAAGCAAGAATACAGCTAAAGAAACCCTTTGGAGAAGGAAAGACACACAGTTGCTGTAAGCGAATTCTAGAAGCAGAATTTAACTCAGTTTTCTGACCTTCTTTAAACAAGCAAAAGTGGTCATGATTTTGGTTTCAGGACATGGGGGACTCCTTAGGATGTGTACAAAGTCCCCTGCAAAGAAATCAAGGTTAAATCATGTTTAAGTAGAAGATTTCCACTAAAACTTTTTACTGCGTAGTTTTAAACCAAAACTGACAGGTTGGACAAAAGGCCTTGATCTCTTGACTTCGACTGAGTACGATTAGAATTTAAAGCTTGGACCTGAAAGTTAACATCTTAAGGATCCCAAAAATGCAAAAATATCAAAATTAAGCCATAATATACCTTAAGTAATTATGTGACAAAACCGGGTATTTTCTGGTTGCTTACCCAATTGCTTCAGTTTGGCTCTTCTCCACAATATGAGCCATAGCCTGGACTTTGGAGCTTGCATTGGACATTCCTTAACTTTTTGGATCCTCTTGCATGTCTTGGTTGGTGGGGACTCCATTAAAGATTCAACATCATAAGTCATCCCCTTAGCGTCCTTAAGCGAATGGAGTAGTCTAAGCAACTAATAAACCCTTATTTGCCGTCAGGAGGTACAGGATGCCAATTTGAACTTCAAGAGGAGCAACTCCATGCTCTTTAGTATGGAACAGAAGAAGTGCTCCAACAGAAATAGCAATACCCTTACTAAGGGTAATTGTTGAAAGCAAAATCTCAGAGTTTGATTGGGCAAAAGCCCAATATGAAGCTAGTAATGTAAGACGAGAGAAGGTTAAGGGCATTACACAATGTCCAGATTTACTAAGCCTGGATTTCAAGAGCTTCCAATAAGAAAGTTAAGGGACCTCTAGGAGGGTGATTTCCTTTTGAAAGAGAAAAGGGCCCAATACAGGATCCAATGGGAAAATTTAGGCCTAATCAGTTATGCCCATACACCATGAAGACTATTTTCTTAGGAGGAACGGTGAGGGTTATGGATATGAATAGAGAGGAATATACTCAACATGCCAACGTCGATCAATTGAAGAAGTATTATGCCTAAAAGACTCACAACTGTCTATTAATTGGACCCATAGCAGGTTCACAAGGCTTAGCCTAGGCGCATAGAAAAGGTATTTATAAAATAATAAATAAATAAGTGGTTAATGACCTATGAAGGCTTGAGTTCATACTTTAGATACATAGGAAGCCTTAATGGCCTGACCTAATCGCCTATTATTTGCGAAACGAAAAGGTGTACTAAATAAATTACCATGACCAAAGAAGAAGGCCAGCGACCCAACTATAGGAAAATTAGCCAGCTTGCTTGAGGAAACTAGGCAATCCAGGCTGGGCCTCTCTTATGACAAATTGGCTCAGACCCTAAGCAAAAGGGGTTGAGCAATCAAGAGTAGTGTAAGTAATTAAGGACTTTTAATGGCCATAAGAGCAAAACAAATACTTTTACCGTCCAAAATTTTAAGAGCATATAAATAAAAGTCCTAATAGCAGGCTATTATGAGAAAGAACTATGCTCTATTCTAAAAACAACACATATAAGAGCAAAACTAAAAACTCCTAATCCTTGTTTAATTTCCTGTCATTTACAACTGGGCAGGCTATCTTTTGAGGGGTAGGATCCTTAGCTCTCTTCTTTGCATTTTGAGAGGAGCCATTCTCAGCCCTTTTTTCTCAGTAGCATTCATCTTAGCATAAATAGCCTTTCTTGCTAGGCATCCCGTTCAGTTATCCACTTCAGATAATACTCAGAGACGTGAAGAGAATACGAGAAAGATGACATCATAATGGCAGGAAGACGAAGCCAATAGTCCATCCAAGACTTGATACAAGAATGGTCATTTTTGTAGGACTAAGGGACAATGTAGTCTAGTGTAGCAATGCATTGCATATGATCAAATTGCCTCATTACCTAATTTGGAAAACAATATGTTCTCCTGAATAAGCTAAAGGGACGTATATAGGCAAACACTTTCCCGTTGGTCACAAATTGCCATATATACCACACCGAACGACTCAATGAAGTTGGGTATCTTCCTTAAGAAGCTGATCTCGCTTGACATAGACTAATCTCAAATAATCTCTTTCTTTAGCAAAATTGTGAGGCTATGTATGTATCCATGTCACTTGGAATTTTTATCAATCTTAGGTGCCCCAATAGCCAAATCTACATACTAATAGAATTAAAAAAAAAAAAAAAGGCCCAGATAGACACCGGTCGACTTCCAGCTATGAAAAAAAAAGAGAGAGAAAAAATAAAAGTGGATAAAATTGAAACAAAAAAAAAGGGAAAGAAAGCCCAAAGAACTGGTTGAGCTCCCAGGTCTAACAGACTACTTGCAGCAGCAGTGGGTAGCCCCAAAAAATAAAAAACTAATTTGTTTGATAGTGGATGCGGTCTAGGCATACAATAGTCGTAGCAACAACAAGTGGCATAGATGCCTGGTCACGACACACCACCTTAGCTACACTCAACAACATTCTAGTTCCCCTTTTTACAGTACCACCCATAAATAAAAAGGCCCCAAGGAGACGTAAGAAGGTAGCCCTATGCTTGAACACATCATCAACAGTTCAACTGTCCTTTTCAAGATGAGAAAGTAAGGTTGTAAAACCTACTTCATCCCTAAACAATACAGCGGCCACATCCTCCTAACCTAAACCTAAGAAACAACTATAAAGAGAAGAAAGGTTCCTAGAGATGTATGGCAAAATAGGAGGGCAATAAAGAAGAAAAATGATAACAACGCTAAATTCCTCCACTAATTGGCATAGCTCACGTTTCTTATACTGAAAAGCATGGATTTTAGAATCCCAGCTGTAAGGAAGTCCTAGGAAATCTTAACCTAGCATAGGCTAACAAGACTATTTAGGTGAAACCTCTTAAGGTCATGCTTGTTTGCGACATCAAGAGACAGGAGGTAGGAAGTGAGCATCTCCTCAAATTACATTTTAGCTAGTCGTTTTTGAGTGTATAAGATCTCACTACAAATTGATGAAAATTTGAAAAATATGCAACCTCAATTTGTAGCTGTAGAAAATTGATCCATATCCAAGCTGAATTCAGCCGAGGAACCAGCTAGCTTCATGCTTGCAGCTGGGTCAATAACCAAGTCCAATCTAGACTTTGCAGGATGCCAACTACAAGTAGGACTTGGCAGAAGGACCTGCTAAAGGGGTATCGGGTGTTACTCAGGCCAATTACTGGGCAACTGTTGGCCTCTTTTTATTCTTTCAAGTATTTTCTATGGTCTAGCTCGTAAATTTTAGGTAATTGTAATGTTGGACATGATTCAATAAAGTTCTCGAATTATTACTCAGGACCACAGAGCTCATAAAATACTTATTGTGTCCTTTTTTCTTTTGTGTCTTTTTATTTCTGCGGGAATGGGGGCTAGTGGGCATTGGAGTCATACTAAGCTTGCATAAAATTTGTATTCATGGAAAGTGAAATTATATTACAGAGTTATAGTTATAGTAGCATGCGTCGACCTAACAAATTACCCTTACTGATTATTTGAGAATCTATAGCTACTTCCCCCAAAGAAGAAGTCGACATAACCTGAAACATATCTGGAATCGATCAAAGCATTATGCCTACATGAGCATGAAGGTTGCCCTTAGGGCCCAAGAATGGCATAGAGGATTGTCATGCACCATCCTAGAGTAGGAATCACCATATAAAATGCAAGGCATATAAGGTTCTCCTAAAGATGTGGACATAGCGTAATGATTTACAGGATTGTAAATCTGGAGTGGTTACACCTTTAAAGATGAGGGATCCTTCCTTGAATACAATAAGACCTAGGGACATCTTGAGCCCTAGCAGAAGAATGCCCTCTGGATCAAGAGGCACAAGAGCTCCATGGCCAAATATCTTCTTCAAGTCTCTGTGGCATAAACGAAGAAAAGTCAACAAAAAGAAATAAAATGTGACATCAGGTCAGGAAAGAAATCTCACCCTGAGGATGATGGCATTGTAAAGTGTTCAAAAATGCCCTCCACAAACAGTAGAAGTGACGCATTATTAACCTAGACTATTGGCGATTACACTAAAATGAAGAAAATAGTCAAAATGGCTACAGATCAACTCAAGGTGAGCAAGGTGAGCAATAGACTTCCCCAAGTAAAATTGGAAGGAAATGGGCGTTTTATGCCCTCTAATTCGAGAACTAATGAAATCTCCACATAAGTAGCTTCCCTCACTTCTCCAGATATATGGATATTCAGGCTTTGTGTAGGGGGTCATCACATGTAAACCGAGAATTCTAAGCATTAGCATCATGAAATGTTCAGTAAGTAAGAATTGAAACTGGGGAAAGAGATATACCAAATAGGTCATGGGCCATTGAAGATGAGTTGCATCATCACCATGGCTATCCACACAGTCTACGAAATGAATACCCAACTTCATCAACATGGACCAAGTTAGATCCAAGGGAACAAACAGAGGCCACTGGTTTACGACTAGAGCTCTCACATAGAACATAGAATGAGTTGGATCTAGGGAAATAAATAGAGACCACTGGTTCACAATGGGGGAAGCAACTCACTCACCCAAGTACCAGACGAAGCTAAAAGGTCCTTCCATGAGGACTCGACATTGGGTATAGAATTGAGTAGCTTCGACTGCAAAAGGGGTAATATAGTTCTCCTATGGACAAAAATTGGCCTGCCAAAGAGGTCAGAAGAATAAGATTCTACCACTAAGTTGTTTTTCAAAATAAAATAACCTTACCACTTCAAGAGCATTAATGATCGTACTAAGACATTGAAGATCTCCCGAATGGAACTATCTTTGAATTTGGTTCTATTTAGTACACAAAGCCAATGTAGGGAATCTCGTCGATGCCCACAATCTCGATGAAAGAACTAGGAAATACTCATAAAATGAAAGCTACAAAGTGAAATAGCTAGAGTTAAGTGTTATCAAGTATAAAAGGGGTGCAAAAGAAGGAAATTTGGTTACCTTAGTTACTCTCAGCAGACCCCTAAGGGGTATACTTGTACGTTGTTCCCCATGAGTGTGATCAGTTTTTGGCACCCCCTTAGTGCATTCCACTAATTAAGGTGGAATAAGCGAGAATTCCCCAGTTCAAGCCTCTTACTCTATTTAAGTCAACCACGTTAACAAATATGAAAATGACAATGGTTATCTAGTTTGGCAAAGATAGTCATGCTAAGAAGAAGAGTAATAGTTATCTGGGATTATTGATTAGGTGAATGTTGAGCTCATCAGTCATCGTTATTCATCAGATCGATGAGAATGCTATATGATAAATGGTCTTCATGAGGAATGGATTCAATAATCGCACCATAAAGGTGAAAGAGTTAGTCGCGATGGGTATAGAAATCCTCCTGATACACTAATGGCTCCTATGTGAAACCAAGACCCGTTAACATAAAAAAAGTCAAAAGAAGTAATGATCATCTCACAAAAGGGAGGTGAAAAGTGTTGGTGGTGTCTTGGAATCTCTCAACCATCCCATGGGTGATAAAGCCATCGGTTAGCTCTACTATCCTGCTCAATGCAAAGTAGAAGGCACTAAGCCCTATATTCTCTATTATGGCTTGAATCTGAGCTCTTCAAGGGCCTAGCTCTCTCATGAACTTCCTAAGGGCACTTGCATAATTAAATCATCTTGAAAAGGAAAGGATGGGAAAACAATGTCAAATCCACATTATACGAAAATAAGAAGACCCGTAAAGAAAGAAGGACATTTACTGCATTTATGGCGACATAACGAGATGCATGATGTCAAATATCTAGTAAAAGGTGAAGCCCATCCAAGGCATGAACAGCCCTTCATTCCTTTCAAATGAAAGAATCTTAAGAAAGGCTTACTTCCTTACAAAGCGGATGAGCCCTTCTTATGCTCATAATTCTTTTTAAAACAAAATTATGATGGAAAATGAGAAAATAGAAGGGATTAAGAGAAGACAGAGAACACTTGAATTTAAGAGTAGAGGATGGTATGATTTACACAAAGCCCAGGGGGGATATTTATAGGAGAAGAAGGCAAGCCAAGGAAGGTGTAAATCGGCAAGGTTCCACTTGAGGATTCCTTGCCACAAGCATGCAAACAAAATACTTAAAAGCAAGAGAATGCAAGGAAAATAATGACAAAGCTGAGGGACCCAAATTGACATCTACATCAAGCTGAGAATCCAAGAATCAAGCATCTGATTGGATTTCATATCAGGGACTAAACCTAAATACAATACCATGCACAAGTTTTCTAATAGAAACGATGATCCATAGAAGGTGCTCATTCAATATAAGAAAAACAAACTCTTTCGGTCCAGCAGGTGGTGGCAAATATGTGGCTATAAAGTTGCTATGAAAGATAAGAACTTGCTCTCTCTTTTAGAGATTAGTAGCTCCATTTACATTTTTACTTGTCGTGTGTCTAACTAGATGGGCTTTACATAAACCATTCCCTATTACTGGATCACTCCTCATATCTATGCCTTAACACAAACATCACAAAGTTGTGAACTCAAATGTTTCTTTAGTTATGTGGGTGGCTAGAGCTCTTGTGTTGGATACCCCTCATTTATAAACTGCCTGTCTTTAACACATAAAAGCTACCATTACTGAGGGAAGTGTTATTACGAGAGCTAAGGCTAAAGTTAAGCCATTAGATACATAAGAATTTATTGATGTAGTGCCTAAGAAGGAAAGAAGAAAGGGAAAGAAGGCTTGTAACCTTTTGTTTGTTAAGAAGCCAGATGGATGTAGAAGAAAGGATGAAAAGGAGAAGATAAACTAGAGTTACTTTGTGTGCACATTTAGATTATATTACAAGTATTTTGAATTTCCAGTACCTAGAATAAATCCCATATGAGGATATTAGTCCTTTATTTCTAGTACTTAATGATTATGTAATGCACTTCCCCATTAATATTAATGAAGATATTAGGATAAGTGTCTCATATGTTGGCCATGTTATGTTGTTATTTTATTTTATAGTGTTGTGTGGGTCTCCTTTTTGTATTATCTTTGTTTGTAAAATCCTTGACCTAGGATGGGTCTTTAAGGGGAGCAAATTTTTAGTGATATGTTTTGGACCCAACACAACAGTGAACACAACTTATTGACTCCTCCGCCCTATATTCTGCCCGGTTATACTGTTTGTGATATTTTTCTTTTTATAAAAAGGAGCGTTTGAGTTTATAAATATTAATAACTTGGGTGAACTCTTTACTGTCGACATTTAGTAATTTGAAAGCACTCCCACTTAGAATTTCCTTGGTAAAATAGGAGTCCCTCCAATAAGGGCAAAACTTTCCTATTGGATTGGTGACAGGAACTTTAATGTATTTTAGAGTTGGATTGCTGACACTCGTGTTTTTTATTTTACCTTTTGAATTGAATGTTGTACGAGAATTTTGAATGTAAATTTGAAGACTGTAAGCGTACGACTTTTGATATAGTACTTGAGGATCATATCCTCAGGGAGGAGAATGAAATTAGATCACAGGCGACTAAATTATCCTAAATAGAATTAAACTACCTTAAATAATGAAATGGCAAAATTAACTATACTAATCTGAGTACAAGTCTCATGATATTAGTATGAAATTAAATTATTCGTGACAAGATTTCCTAAAGAATTTGACCAAACCATATAATCAATATGGAAACAAATAAACTCAAAATCAAAAATTGGGCTAATGAGAATTTACATTCATGCCCATTCCATATGATCCACCAATTCAAGTTTAGTAAATCCAACCCATTTCTAACTATTGTTAACAAAATAGCGATAACTAAAATCAATTAATCAACTAAAATGGCAATTAAATGTAATTAAAACTGAAATAATACAAAACCAAAAATAAGGGAGGGGGAAACTTTGGAATTATAAAGTATCCAAGTTAAGACATGAAGAATGGAGGAATCATGGATGCCAGCTTAGTACTGTCCAAACAGAGAAGACAGAACAAGCCGAGCAAAGGAGAAGGGAGAACAGAACAGCCATGGATGATTCCCATCTTTGACCTCTATCAATGGAGGTTCACCCACATCCAAATCATGAAATCAACAACCCCATCGGCATTTTCCTCTAAAACAAATCTCTCATCCACACTCTTCCAAAACCGAGCTACCGTTTTTACACAAACCCAAGGCAGACATAAGTAACAGGACATGGAGAAGTAGGACAGACAAAGAAGAATTATATCTAACCCAATAATTTTGAGCAATTCCAACTCATAATCCCAAAATTTCAACTCAGAAATATTGAGTTCCAACACTGAGTTTGAAGGATTCGAAGCATAATTAAATCATATTCCAAGCTCACATTCAGATTTGAAACTTATAATCAACAAGGAATGCAAATTGCAAAATTCAACTCTAAATTAAGACCCTGAGAATCTAGCTAGAGATTAAAATTAAATCAGAACAATAAATTCCACAAAAAAAAATCCTCAAATTTGAACCCTAAAACTGGTCTAAATCTCTAAAATTGAATCTAAAAAACAAAAACCAAACCCTAGAATTTAAGTGCTAAATTGCTGAAAACTCAAATTAAAACCCTAAAATGAAACCTAGACTACTGCCCTCTTTGATTTTGTAGAAAGAATTAGGACTAACCTGAATGTGAAAGTATATTGTCGGTAATAGTCCACAATAATATAAGAATACCAAGCGACTACTAGAGTCGCTTTAATGTGCCACGTCCTAAACCCAAGAGCCCGACGGATGGTGGCTCAGCCATGAGAGAGAATTAGGAGAATATGAGAGATGTAATGTCAGTGTTTAGTTTGCTGACCCCCTAAGCACCCTTTATATAGTTTAGGGTGTGGTTAGGGTTGTTGCCCTAGGCAACATAAGTGGCCATTGGGCCTAAACCTATTAGGCCCGACCAACAGCTCCCACTCAGTCACTTAGGCCGTAAAACACGTGTTCTCCATGTACCACAACTTCTCATGCTTCATACCAGGAATAGGACGTGTGACCAAAAATAACAAGTAGTGTTATATTAAGTTACCATGCAACTAATATAACACCTTTAAGAAATGCGATACCCCAAAACCATCCCAGTACATCACCAATGGCATTTCAATTCCCTCATGCCTGATATATCATATGATTATGTTCTCAACATAATCGCCCGGGCTGATATGGTGATGGC